>ML781672.1:400959-426841 GCA_009831015.1 Picea engelmannii
TCTATTCCTCTAACTCCACACCATCCAAGCAATAATGACCCCATTCATCAATGTGTAAGTACATTATAGGTAAGATATAAAAAAATATATATATATTTTGGATCAACCAAATAAGCTACATGACTATTTTTCACCTCAATCAAATATAAGAAACCCAATCAACTATTGAATTTTCCCATTATTGTATTAGGCAATTATGGCTTCATGCCAAAAGGATTTCTGAGTAGAACTCACTTAACCATTTTTATGCAAGGTTTTAGCGTACTCTATGTGCATGCCTATGTATATAGTAAAGGAGTGATGGATGAGACTACTTCAACCTTCAAGGATTATGCACATATATCATAATTTTGATTCTTGAATATTCTATGTAGAAGTCACGATAAACCAAATCTGCACTTTTCAAATACTCAAGCATGCATTATGGCCTAAATATATGAATGTCATGTATGCCAACAACATATAGTTCATGTATGTATCTCCTTGGGATTGTTGGAAAATTTGTGGACAACGTGTTTATTACACTAATATAAGACAAAACCTTGCACATTCACCACTAATTCACAACATTGAAGCACATAACAATGTTGGGTATGCATGCAACCCTTCAAACCGTTTATGGGAATCAATAAATATACACCAAAAAAGAATATGAAAGTGTAATAGGATGGACAAGTAATTTATACTACCTAGGCATGAAATTTCCATTTCCCATTAAATACCAAATGTTAAGTACCCACAATATTCACAATCAATTCTAGGCATACATTCATTTGCAAATTAAAGAGTAAAAATCTATGTAAGGGTCTCAGTAACTAGTAGGAAATCACAACCTCCTTCAAGTTTATTTCTCATTCAAGAGCACCATCCAACCATAAAAAAAAAACATTCATAGGTATGAACTCTAAATTACACATTTCGTCCATTCACCAAGCCATACAAACTTTTATTCAAGGATTCAAATTATGGGTAACCTAAATATTTGACAAAGTATCCCATACATGCAAACACAATAACCTCATCATGGCATGCAACCAATTCTATTGAGAGCATAATTCTGCCATGATTTTTTAAGTGAAACACAACCTATCATGTCCATAAACCAAGCTACTCCTAGTTGAATCAAAGGAAATAACCCATACCATGATTTTCTGCCTAAAAAACCACAAAATTGATTAGAATAAATGATCTTGCAACCTAGTTTTCCATGGCTAAATTGTTGTTTGCAAAGTTTGGGAAAGGAAATATGAAGAGGAAAAAAATTGTGGGATTTTTCCCCAAGATTGCAAGACTATGAACTTCTTTGGGGTTTGACCCCAAGAATGGTGAATTCTAATGTGCCAAGGAGGGTATAGGTTCAAGACTCAAATATTGACAACTTCACAATTATATATATAAACAAGTGTTTTGGTAGAGTGTAAATGTTGCGAAAAAAAAAGTGGGTTGTAAATGGCACATGTAAGCACAATGGTGAGGTTGTTTGCATCCATGTTACAAGTATAAGTGCTAAGATGATAAGTACAAGGTAGTATGAAAATATGGCTTTAATTGCACCCAAATTAATTCCCATACAACAAAATAATGCTATCATATATTGATCAAGCCATAGGTATAAATACTACTTGATGTCCAATTCTAGTATTCGAAGTAATCCTTGAGAGTAATCCTTGAGACAAGTTCATCCTCCATGGCTTGGTTTAGAACATCAATAATTTTACAAGTCCAAAACTCTTCCTCAAGTAAGAGACCACTGAAATTGGAGGCTCATGTTATTTATGAGAGCTAGGCTCTCTTTCAATGCTTGTGAACTAAAGAAAGAGAGATAAACTTGAGAAAGAAACTTGAATCTTCATTGCTATGGGGAAAATCCCCCTATACTAGGTCAAAGGTAAAGGAAGAATGCTAACTCCCTTAAAATATTGTTATATCCTTAAGATACCCAAAAACCAACTAAACTAAGTGATGAGAAAGAAAGGAAATATGATTAATGAGTGCACCTTTAGTGCTTGCGGTTGGTGTCGACCTCTTTCACTTGTTTCCGTCTCCTAGATTACTGGTCTCCTCCCAAAGATGACCTGCAAAAGGGTAGGAATACAATGAAACAACATATGCTATCTCTACCAATCACTTTAAAATTTTAGACATAGATATAAATGCACAAATCAACAAAAGCATGTAGACATAGGGTTTTGGGACAAGAATGAAGTATTTTATTCAATTTTAAGATAAAAAGGATTACAACCTTTGTTGGTAATCGCTCCACGAACCAGGTCTAGGATCCTTTGTCGTGGCTCCAAGTGAATCAATCCCACATTAGCTTCTCACAACCAAATTATCACCTAGGGAAGGAGGAAGGGTTGCATAAGGAGAAAGGTTTGGAGGGGAAGGTTGAGGCCAAAACTCAGAATAGGATGCAAATATTGGGATAAGAAGGGGAAGGGATTTTGGCAAAATTTTCTTATTCTCTTTCTTGTCTCTATAAATGACACCCCAATACCTCTTTTTATATGAGAAAAATATGGTTATTTTGTTTGGGGATGGGATACAAGTGGTAAAATGGTTAGGAAACCCTCTATATCTTGTAAAATTCGTCGAATTCCGTGCAATTTTATATTTTTTGCAACTTTTGGAGGTAAACGCGAGCTATCTAGAATGCAACTTGCATATGTACGCAGGATAAATAGCATGCAACACATGTGTGTACATGGGCTATTAGTGCGGTAGGGCATGTACACTATCCAAAAAATGATTTTTTAAGAGGAATCCTCAACGGTATTTTGGAAAAGTATGTAAGTGGAAGGGGGAATGTCTTGTATGCAAAGATAAGGCATTTTTGGACTATAACAAATGGCCCCTAATGTGTGAGGTTAGAAGAGAAACTGATGGCCAAAATACATTACAATATCTTTACACAGTGGGAAGGCACAGAGTTGAGTGATCTGGAGATGAGTGTTTGTGAGCGTGCCATCTGCAAAAATAATGATAATCTCTCCGAGGCGGGCATACCCATGCTCGGGATAGACTAAGAATGGTTTCCAATAAAGTACACTGCAGATGCATGTCACATATGACCACTAGAAAAAATATAAATGTCCCTATAAAGTGAAGTCGTGAACAATACACAATGGATATACATCTCAAGATCATTTGGAGATATAAAAGTATAAGATGATACACATCTTCAAGAAGCCTCGATTCTTGTGGCTGGATATGAGCACTTCATTGCTCAAGCAACAACTTCAAGATCTTCAAAAGCTCAGGTAGGAGTACAATACGAGTGTAAGAATCACTACCCTGAGGTATTTGACATGTTGTCAGGTAAATACTAGAGGATATCGATCACCAGGCACAAAACTTCATTTATTTTGAATTTGAATTTGACTGGACTCTCGGGATGGCCACCTCATGAAATTCAAGAGATAAATTGCAGAATGGCTAAATCAAGTTGGATAAAACTTCCCTTGGAAAAATTCACAATAAAATGATGAGACTCAGGTAGCATAATATTTACATAATTTTGTAATACATGAGGCACCACAGACTCTTTATATGTTTGGAAGAGTAACCAAATGGAGGGGGACACAACTCTATGTAACGAGAACAACTTCCTAAATTCATACTATATCTCCATTCTTGGTGAAAAAATGGAAGGATGTGACTTTTCCAGGGGAGACTATATTGCTTCTAAAAAAATAGAATGTATATCGCATCCCTTCTTTTTGGAATATTTGATTTTTTTGTCTTTTTCAAATTTTTAACGAGGTTGAAAAATAATAAAATAATGCTACGTTACAAAGGAGGAATGAGTGTTGCGGGAAAGAAAACTAGTTCCAAGCACATGTAACATACTGATGCTTAGTGAAAGGATACATGTACAGGATAAGGACACCTAGGAAAAATTCCTCCATGGGTCAAGGTGTCAGATCGCAAGGGTAAAAAGTGATACAAGTCTTGCATTTAAGGAATGCTTTGAAGGTTCAGTTAATAGCAACATGAAGCCGACATTAGGCCAAAGACACAAGAATGCAACATGCGATGCAATTAAGTATGACATAACAAGACTCCTTCCATGTGAAGTTTTACAAGCCCAAAGAAGGTAAGATCAATGTTTTTTCATGTTCAGAGAGTCTGAAAAACACTAAAAGAAGACTCCTAAATGCTCCTTTTTGTAGTTAGTGCAGTCGGTTTGAAAAAGGTTAAAAATTATACTGAAAGGACGTCTCCTTAGAACCATTTTAACGACTGTGACTGAGAGAAGATCACTCGACTATATTTTCAATTTTAAGTAGTTTGAAAAGAGCTTAACTATGGACTCGTCGCATTTTTCTAAGTTTAGTCTCCTTAGCCCAAAAAAATATAAAATATAACTTAGGAGAACTCTCCCGGTGAGACATGTTTCCTGAGGCGTACCTTTTTCGTGGATAATCTATTGGATGGAAAAAGGGTTAAACTTATTCCAAATAGATATTCCTTCTAGACCAATTAACGAGTGTGAAAGGAACAAGGTCACTCGACGATCTTTTTTTATTTAGGGAGTCTGAAAAAATATTAACTATGGACTCTAAGGGGGTTCCTTTTTTGTAGCTAATCTTCAAGGCCCGAAAAAGAGATAAACCAAAACTAAGGAGAATGGCCCTTTTTCGAAAATTTAGTCCCTTAGGCCCAAAAAAGGATTAAACTTATGCCTCAAAAAACACTCCTAGCGAACCAAAGCTCATAGGGAATGCCTTTATTCGTAAATTAACCATCTGGACCGAAAAAGGGGAAAAATATTGTCAGACACATGTGCCTTCAAATTTGATTTTTACGAATGTGAAGGGCAACAAGATCGCTTGACAATATTTTCAGTTTTAGAGAGTCTGAAAAGGGATTAAAGAAGAGTCCAGGGGGGCTTATTTTCTTAAGTAATCCAGGTGAGACCGAAAAGAATAAATAAATTCTCGTTAGATGTTTCTTTCAAATTTTAAGCAAGCCTGAAAGACAACAAACTATGCTCATGGGGAGTCCCTCGGGTAAGATCCAGAAAAGACAAAGAAGAATGGGGCTTAAAAATGTAATCATGATGGGACTAAAAGGACTCCCCAATCCTATGGAGAAAACTCACAGGATGGACACTAAAATGAAACAAAGGATCTACCTAGGGAATCCATGTAGAGGAAGGTTCTACCACCTAATTATGACACTTATAAAGAAAACACAAAGGTTCTATGTCGCACTTCAGTGGGATTGATCCTATGGCAAAGTGAAAAAGTCAACAATATGAAAAATGCAGGGTGGTAAAAACCTAACCTATATGCAAATGCCAAAAAATGACTTTTACCATGGGATGATATGAGTGTAACCTGTCTCAAGAAAAGACTAAACCAAAAGAAAAAGTTCAATAGAATGAACCAAAGATCCCTTAAAAAGGTACTCAAGTAGCCACCGAGACAAGAAAAGGGGAAAGAGAGGACCAAACTAGGATAAAAAGGGCCAAAAATTCAATAAATAGAGGAGGACAACTCATTTTAACAATTTTGATTTGTAAAATAACAAAAAAGTAAAAAAACCCTCTTCTTCAAAACGTGAATTCAAGGATCTACGGTGGATGAAAGATCCTCACACCTGAACCAAGAAAGTACAAATTACCTTTCCTTTCATTTTCAACCATTATTTATTGCTTAATTTATTGATTGGAGGGTTTGATCCCTTGTTAAAAGGCCGGGCATGTGTGTATGCAGGCTACCCACGCCCACCACACTTATGCTGATGCAGGAGCATCACTCCATCTCATCACACACCAGCTAATTAACACACATGGTGTGCATTCAAGGAAGGAGAGGCACCACCCTCTCATTTTTTCCTTGAGAATCCAAGACGTGATCCATGCATTAATTGGAGACAAGTTGGAAGAGCCAAATCCTGCTTTCACACAATCTAGAGATAAGGTCGCCATTAATAGGCTGACAACAAAGTGGATCTACGTACGATTTGGAGCAGAATTGTCATCATTGTAATTTGGCCTTTCGATAGAAATTAGGGATGGTGATTTGACACCATTAGTCATCTTGCAAGGGATTCTCATTTGATCCCCTCTTGTATAAACCTTTGTATTGTAAGCAAAGAAGGAGTGAGTTAGGCAGGTTGGATAGGAGGAGGTTGATGAGAGACGAGACTCAGTTGCAGATCTGACTCCAACATTGTAATTTGGCATTCCACCATTAATAGAAAATGACAGTTTTTCCTATTTTACATTTATGTTCAATGGATGTTGTGTTTTGGATGTCTTTTACAGGTTTGTGAATTGTAGATGAATGTTAGAAATTTTCTACAGGGATAGAGATACAATTTTCTATTTGCGAGTGTGTTGATTTAAGTCTGGTTCTCTAGGCTAAGTGAAAGGAGTGCACGATAGAGAGAGGAAACTCTGTAAGACGATGCAGGGAGTGCATGTTTGAACTCAGCGGAGTCAGAAGAGAAGCTGCCAAGAGGGCACACCAAATTTATTCACTAAATCAGGGAGAAATTTCAAGGTGGTTAAGTCCCTTGGAAAGAAAGACTGTGTGGGAGAAAACATAGTTTAGAGTTGTTAAACACTCTGGAATACTCTTCCAGGAGGGCATCGAGCTTGCATGAGAATACCCAGGAACAACACGGTTGAAGGTGTTGGAGGATACTAAAATTGTCGAATATTTTGGTGAAGGAAGGATTTGCAAGAAGTGCAATGAAAAAGAAAAGGAGATGACTTAAACCTTTCCATAAAGCTAAGGGAGAAGTTGTCGAAGAACTGATCCAAGCACAGGGAGTGCACCTAAGGTGTTTTGATTTCACCTTATAAGCTCAAGAGGAAGGGTGATAAACTGCCAGGAGGGCATGAGAAACTCGTAGAGGAACTTGGAACCATGGAGGTTTTCAAGCCGAGTAAATTCGCAGTAGAGATGCACAGATTTTTGAAAGGAGTGCAGAAATCATTCGAGAACATCCTAAGTATCGAAAGGTAAAATTGTTCTAAGTGTGCAAAGGAGTCGAGGACTTGCTGAAGTATCGAAGACGGATAAATCACCCATCATTGAAGAAAGGATAGGTGGCAGAAGATCGAGAGGTTCGGGAGAAGGAACTTTGGAAGCTTTACCAAGAGCAAGCAAAGGATCTTCGCGAAGTCGCGAAGAGTGATTTCAAATCCATACCGTTGGATCTAGAAGGGCATGTGGAAAGGGATTGGTGCATAGTTGATTTGCAATCAGAAGAAGTAGAGTTGAGAGGAGATAAGACTCGTGAAGTCTGAACTTGAGATTCGATCACAACCGTTGATCGCGGGAGGAACATGGACCGTAGATCTGGTCCCAAAAAGTTTGTTGATTCAAAAATCATGGAAAGGAGAAAGAAGCTCGAGAAATTTCTGAAGTGCGGGGTCATGAAGGGAGTGGCCCACAACTATAGTTCATGGTTACATTGAAGAGGGAGTCCTAGCACAGAGAGCTAGTAGCATTAACGTTGAAGTTGAAAAGAGCTAAGGAGAGGGTCCGGAGGTGCCACTTCGCGGGTGTCAAGGAAGTGAAAAATGGCCTGTGTCAAGTTGAAATGGTTCCATTAAGAGCCCGATGAACCATTTGGTTTGATGAATTGAACGATCCTATATTGAGAGGTCCTACACCTCATTAAGGAGAAGGAGGGGTGGTTTTTTCACCATAGTGGCATCAGAGCCATGTTTTGTCTATAGTTCGTAGGAAAGGGAGATATCAGAGCCTGAGTTCACTTGAAGAAAAATAGGTGAAGGGAGAGACAGAGGAGATATTATGATACCAGATTGGTATCAAAGCTCAATTTATCTCAGGCAGAGAGAAGGAGGTACAGACATAGTATGATACCAGAGTGGTATCATAGCACAATTTCGTCTGTAGATTTAAGGCGGAGGAGAAGTTGAGGATTCTCTTAGTTGCATAGTGAGAAAAAAACTTTCCAGGAGGGTAGGAAGAAGGTAAATATTTCCATTGACGGTCATAAGCATGGACGAGGAGAAGTCCACTCGTATAAGAGAAAGGAAGATATGGACAAGGAGCTCAATGAAATCCGAGCACAAATGGAGAGCCTGAAATTTAAGATGAAGTAGGAATCGAAGGTACACTAAAGGTACAAATGGACTTTGAAGAGGACAACCAGATGGCATGCTCAGAAGTTGTTGGCTAGAAGGAAGCAATAGGTGTTAAAGAGGTGGCTGAGACATGCTGAAAACCTCAGTCATAAGGCAAACAAATCTGACAAGAGTCTCATAGACTGCCATGTGGGAAATGACAAGGGATCAATGGATCTCGTAAACTACCAAGTGGGCATAGGAGACATCCCAGATTTCCAGGTGGGAAAGGGAGAAGATACGAGCTCAGTCGAGAGTTCATTGGCAGATGAGGAGACAGAAGAAAAACCCCACTCAGATGGATATTCACGGAAAATTGTGAGCCGCGTGAATGAAGATGATGACAAGTTAGAAACTTTCATCACAACGATGGGGGAGGATTAGAGGGATGTTCTAATCATTGGAGGAGTTGAAATATTCCTACCAAGCGACCAAGGAGAGGCTAGCATAGATGCTGTAGGTGCGACAGGGAGACAAAAATAAGAGACTGTCAAGGAAGAGAAGGAACATATACTGATGTTTGTCTCGATAGAAGGAGAAAATCATTCAACATAATCGATCGTTGTTTTCAGCAAGGAAGCTGAACAAGAGATAACTACAACACTGGGGTCTGTAGAAAAAGGAGAAGCAAAAAACATAGAATTTTTCGATCTGTGTGAAGAATTTGAATATATTGAGAGGAGATTTGAAATGAAAGGCATGGATATCCAAGAGGCTAAGTTGAAAGAAGATGAAGGACCACACTAGCATGAGGAGCAGTTGGACAAAGATGGAATGGGAATAATCGAAGGAATGACATGAGAGAATCTGTCACGGGAGGTGGTAGCTGAGTAGTAGTTCAATGAAGAGGAGCCTGCAAGAGTGAAGACTGCAACAGAGTGGCAAGCTAAGGCCACAAAGGAAGAATATTTCTTTGGAAGTCAGTGTGATTTTCCCATCGACAAGGAGCGAGTGCAGCGAGCTAGACTGCAATAGAAGAACCAGCCGATGGAGCAGCTGGACGAGGTGATCGAGGAGATAAGGAATTTGATGTTGGATTCGACAAAAGAAAAGGTTAGCAAGAGGAATATGGATGAAAGGAATCATGCATGAGCAGTGAGGATGATACATGAATAGCAGTGGCGAAGCATAGGAGCCAAGATACATCTCCAGAAGAACGTTTGGCATCCAGGTGGATTTTAGCCACATTGGAAATCTCATGAGTAGGAGCTCGTGATTTTTTTCGTTGTGGAGTATGATGTAGGAGCATCACTCCATCTCAGCATGCGCCAGCTAATTAACATGCGTAATGTGCATTCAAGGAAGGAGAGGCATCACCCTCTCATTTGTTCCTCGAGAATCCAAGACGTGATCTAGGAATTAATTGGAGACAAGATTGAAGAGCCAAATCATGCTTTCGCACAAGCTGGAGATAAGTTTTCCATTAATAGGCTGACAACAAAGCAAATCTATATAGGATTTGGAGCAGAATTACCATCATTGTAATTTTTCCTTTCGATTGAAATTAGGGATGGTGATTTGACACCATTAGTCAGCTTGCGAGGGATGCTCATTTGAGCCCCTCTTGTATAAACCTTTTTATTGTAAGAAAAGAAGGAGTGAGTTAGGTAGGTTGGACAGGACGAGATTGATGAGAGATGAGACTCAATTGCATTCCACCATTAATAGAAAATGACAGTTTTTCCTTTTTTACATTTCTGTTCAATGGATGTTGTGTTTTGGATCTCTTTTATAGGTTTGTGAATTGTATATGAATGTTAGAAATCATCTGCAGGGATAGAGATACAATTTTCTATTCGCGAGTGTGTTGAGTTAAGTCTGGTTCTCTAGGCTAAGTGCAAGGAGTGCACGACAAAGAGAGGAAACTATGTAAGTTGACGCAGGGATTGCATGTCTGAACTCAATCGAGTCAAAAGAGAAGCTGCTAGGAGGGCACACCAGATTTATTCACTGACTCAGGGATAAATTTCAAGGTTGTTAAGTCCCTTGGAAAGAAAGACTGTGTGGGATAAAACAAAGTTCAGATTTGTTGAACACTCCGGAATACTTTTCCAGGAGGACATTGAGCTTGCGTGAGCATACCCAAGAAAAACACGGTTGAAGGTATTGGAGGATCTCAGAATTTTCGAACATTCCGATGAAGGAAGGCTTTGCAAGAAGTGCAATGAAAAAGGAAAGGAGATGCCTTAAACCTTTCCATAAGGTTGAGGGATAAGTCATCAAAGAACTGAGCCAAGCATAAGGAGTGTGCTAAGGTGTTGTGATTTCACCTTATAAGATCAGGAGGAAGGGAGAGAAACTAACAGGAAGGCATGAGAAACTCGCAGAGGAACTTGGAACTGTGGAGGGTTTCAAGACAAGAAAATTCAGATGAGAGCTACACATATTTTTGCAAGGAGTGCAGAAAGCCTTCGAGAACAGCCTAAGTCTCGAAAGGTAAAATTGTGCTAAGTGTGTAAAGGATTCAAGGACTTGATGAAGTCCCAAAGACAGAGAAATCATCCATCATCGAAGAAAGGATAGGTGGCAAAAGATCGAGAGTTTCAGGAGAAGGAACTTCAAAAGGTTTGTTGGGAGCATGTAAAGGATCTTCACGAAGTCACGAAGAGAGATTTAAAATCCAGACCGTTAGATATGGAAGGGCACGTGGCAAGGGATCAATGCATCATTGATTCTCAATCAGAAGAAGAAGAGTTGAGAGGAGACAAGACTCATGAATTCTGAACTCGCAATTCGATCACAGTTGTTGATTGCAGGAGGAACGTGGATCATATATCTCGTCCCGAAGAGTTTTCTGATTCGAAAATTGAGGAAAGGAGAAAGAAACTCACAAAAGTCCCGAAGTGTAGGGTCATGAAGGGAGTGGCCCACGACTACAATATGTGGTCACATCGAAGAGGGAATCTTGGTAGAGAGAGCTAGCAACATTGGCATCAAAGTTGAAAATCACTAAGGAGAGGGTCTATAGGTGCCACATCACAGGTGTCGAGGAAGTGAAAAAGGGCATGTGTGAAGTTGAAACGGTTCCATCAAGAGCCCGAAAAACCATTTGGTTCGATGGATTGAATGATCCTAGACCAAGAGGTCGTGAAACCCCGTTAAGGAGAATGAGGGGTGGGGTTTGCACCATATGTACATGGGAAAAGTAACACTTAGCCTACGTACATACACGACTATCTTAAAGACAACCCGCATACATCTTTTTAACTTTCAAAAAAAAGTGAAACAAGGGGATAACCTCACCAATGTTTTTGCAACGGGATGTATGTTCAGTGGCGGGAAAGGGAACATGAATAATTTATTTCTTGGTAGAGGAGGATATAGGGTCCATTGGTATGCTTAAAAAGTGTGGTATGTGGAAATTTTTTCAGTGTCCATTCATGAGGGTACAACCTAGATTACTGAACCACTTGGTAGAGTACTTGCATCGAGATGTAGAGGATTTCATGCTATATGGTCAATCATTGACTCCGACAACAGAGAACACTTAATTTTTGACCAGCCTCTCCAGGAGGGGGGAATCAGTCAACTTAAGGACCTTTCCTCCAGGACCATATAACATGGAGGACTATATTGGGATGTATTTTGAGGATGGCACTGAGAAAGTAGGATCTCATGTGACAATACATAAGATCACTAGCCTTAGTCTTCAGATAGTACTCTTCATGATTGGGTGGATCACGGGATCCACAATAGTTCATCAAGATTTCAATGCACAGATGCATTGTGCAATTCATTTTCTAGATGTCACTATTTTTTACTGGAGCACTACAATGCTCGCATGCATGAAGAAATAACTAACTGATTGTCAAAGAAGAATGAACAATAAATTTGGATTCGGGACTATATTGTGCACTTTATTTTTCTAGAGAGTGCCAAGCCTTAGCCTGAGGGAGACAGTACGAGGCCATATTGCCTCCTTTCCGACATTCTGAAAGTGCGCAACTTTGTTGCCTAGATAAGGTGCGAGGAGAGTCTAGAAGGCGTTTGATGACAAATTTTTTGACTGGTGGGCCCGTCATATTCTTGTGATCGAGGAATATCCTTATGAAGGGATAAATTTCCAGAGAGATACTAATATGCCCATGCCCCTTGGTGAAGAGTGCGAAGAGATAGGTAAACAGACTTTAAAGTTATTTAATTTTTTTAATTTTAAAATATTATCCTTTTATGGTAATTTCAAAGTACTAACGCAATGTTTTGTTATATACATATGTGGGACTGATGCGACCGAATGACTTCGCCGGGAC
This sequence comes from Picea engelmannii, assembly GCA_009831015.1. Classification (NCBI taxonomy): domain Eukaryota; kingdom Viridiplantae; phylum Streptophyta; class Pinopsida; order Pinales; family Pinaceae; genus Picea; species Picea engelmannii. Next base: position 413,320 of record ML781672.1, read on the forward strand.
CAGGAGTCATCCTCAAGAATATTATGAACTAACAGGAACAACAGGACCAACAGCTACAGGACGACCCCTAGCCAGAGAGGATGAGAGAGTATTGTGACGAGTAGAGAGGAACTTGACAGCTCTCACTCGTCCAATGTTGATGGAAGAGATAGATGACCTTCCCCCGACTATGAAATCACATGTTGTAGGGGTGCCCAAGACTTGGGTCCAGTTGTTTTGTCATATTGCGAACATCGTAGTTCATTATAGTAGGGACAATAGGTCTAGACCATTGTTAGTATTTGACCACACATTTTTCGAGGGAACGTTTTGTACTCTGTAGTGAGGGCTTGAGCCCAACGATGTATACCAGCTCTATTTGAGGCTTTATGGCCCACTTTGTAATCATGACAATATTTTTGGGACATATTTTTATATATACATATTTTTGTCTTATGGATAAAAATTTTGTACAAATGTATTTACATGTGCGTGTATGTGTGTATTTTTACTTTTATGTCTGAGCAACATGCCAATCTAATAATTGATTAGCCAATGTATTAATTAGTTTATTAGATCTCCTAGGAACATGAATATAAGTAATATAATCAAAATAGCGTTCTAAGAGACGTACCCTAAGGAATCATCGGTGAAGGGTGGGATCATAGACATGGTAAACCCCATTTAACTGAGACATGACTAGTTGAGCATCTACATAAACCCGAAGGTGATAAATACCATGTGATAAGGCATCATGTAGTAATTCTATTATGGCACTGTATTGGGAAACATTATTGGTTGGTTCACCTTTAAAAATACCTTGAGAAGACATCAACTGACCAAAAGGTGAAAAAATCACCAAAGTTGTAGAAGCAAGCCTCCGAGTGTGTTGGCTAGCACTATTTGCGAACCCAACATAGACCTTCTATTCACTTGACATCTTCCAAAGTGAAAAGAAACAAAATAAACTACACGTCCATAAAAAAAATAAGACAAGACTATATAAATAAAGCTATACATATATACAAGAAGTCACACTCAAGTGAATGACCTAAGCATAATACTTCTTAAGGAAGAGCCCATTTATAGGCTCTGATAAAGTGTTACCCTCGAAATCAACTAGTTGATAAGCACCATTTTATAATACTTTCTTGACTGTAATGAACGGTCCAAACCACATGGGTTTGAACTTGCATGCCCCCAAGGGATATTTATATTTGTCGTAGACCAAGAAAAGGTCTCTTTCAGATAAAATCTAAGGGCGAACGAACCGATCACATTTACACTTGACATGTTGTTTGTGAGCCTCATTGGCCAAGGCTCCATCTCGATGTTGCTCATCAAGATGCTCGAGATATAAAAGGTTCTCCTCAAGTGGTGTAGTGTCAGGCAGTAGTTCCACTGCCAACTTAAGAGAAGGGATTTGGCATTCTATGCGAAAGACCGCCTCGAGCCCATAAACGAGATGGAAAGGAGAAAAGTTGGTAGCAGTCTTGACTGAATTTTGATAAGCCCAAAGTGTCTAGTACAACATCAAATGCCAATTTGACTTGGACAAATTAATCATCCATTGAATAATAGTCTTGAGAGACTTATTAACATCCTATATTTAACCATTCGATTGTGGGTAATAAGGTGATGAATGTTCATGTTTAAACCCTAGTTTTGACGTTAATTTAGACATCATTTTGTTCTAGAAGTGACTGCCATGATCTGTGACAATCTCCTTCAAAATATCGAGCCTGACTATAATCTAGTTAAAAATGAAAAGGGCCTTCGTTTCCCCATCATTGTTGAATGTTAGCATAGCTTCGACCCACTTAGTAAAGTAGTCTACTATTACGATGATATAGTGATGCCCCCTAGCTGAAACTAGGTGGCATGTAGTGAAATCAATCCCCCACTTAGTGAAGGGACCGAAAAAAATAACTGGGAACATGGGAGATGGGTGTGCCTACATATTCTGAGAGATGATATGGCATGAATGACACTTCTTGACCACCTCTAGGCCACCTATCCAACATGCTTGAGAATGGTATAAGGACCATAAAATTTGGGTGCTGGCTTCTAACAATGCTTGGCCTTGAGGGGATTTTTCTTGTAAGGTTGGAGTCAAAGAAATACATGATCCCCTTCTGCAAATTGACATTCAGAATGACCTTGATATTCTTCTTGCTTCATGGGATTATGTGCCATGACCAAATTCTCTTTGAGGGTACGGAGAATAGCCTCTCGAACAGTAATCATTTGGTCAACTTCCTGGACCTTCGAGACACCAGGTAAGTATGAGAGAACTGAAGGTGGCTTTTGTCCATATACCACTTCAAAAGGAGTCATGCGTGTAGTTGTATGGTATGAAGTGTTGTACCACCATTCAGATAGGGGTAACCATTGAGCCCACTGATTTTTCTTTTCTGAGGCAAACCACCTCAAATATGTTTCCAAACACTTGTTGACAACTTCCGTTTCACCATCAGTCTAGGGCTGATAAGTTGTACTGAGATGCAATTGGGTGACTTGTAGCTTGGAAAGTTCTTGCCAAAAATTACTGGTGAAAGTTGGGTCGTGATCAGAAACAGTAGAATGCGGCATACCATGAAGCTTAAAGACCTGATCCATGAAAATTTGAGCCATTGTAGATGTTGTAAATGGGTGTTGAAGAGCACAGAAATGAGCATACTTGGAGAGGTGATCAAAAACCACCATGATGACTGATTTATTTCCTGATTTGGGTAAGCCTGTAATAAAATCCATAGATATATCCCTCCAAATAGCAGGTGGAATCGGAAGAGGTTGTATTGTGTCCGAACATTTGACTGTTTTTCCCTTGTTGCGTTGACACACATCACATTCAGCGATAAAATTATGAATTTCTTGTTTCATACCATCCCATAAAAAAGAACGTTTGACCCTGTCATAGGTTTTGGTAAACCCGGAGTGCCCAGCGGTGGGTGTAGAATGAAGCTCAGAAAGTACCGTATATTTAAGTTTTGATTGTTTACTTAAATACAAATGACCTTTGTATCGAAGCTCATCATGGAGCCAAGAGTACCTTGGGGAAGCTGGATCATTGGACTGCAATTGTTGTATCAGATGCAAACTTTTGGTATTGTGTAGCCATTACTGGCGAACATCTTGGAGCCAATGTGGTACAATGAAGGAAAGAGAAAAAAAAGGGATCCGTCATCTTAATATTTTTGGGAAAGTGCATCCGCAACCACATTTTCTTTTCCCTTATTGTAAATGATCTCATAATCATCTCCAAAGAGCTTAGTCACCCATTTTTGTTTCTCTAGGGAGGAAATGCATTGTTCCAGAAAATACTTGAGGCTTTGATGGTCTGTCTTAATTTGGAAGCATTTCCACAATAGATAAGGTCACCACAGATCAATGACATGCATAATAGCTAACATTTCCTTTTCATAGATTGATTTGCCCAGATTTATTTCAGACAACTTCTTTCTGGTAAAGGCCAAAGGCTGACCCTCTTGCATAAGGACAACACCAATTCCTTTCCCTGAACCATCACATTCCAAGACAAAGGTCTTTGTGAAATCAGGAAGGGCCATGACTGGAGTGGTGCACATGGCCATCTTCAAGGTTTGAAAATCTTGAGCAACTGTTGAGTCCAAGTGAAAGAGTTCTTTTTTAGGAGTGCAGTGAGAGGTGCTGCAATCTTTCCATAATTCTTAACAAACTTGCGATAATAACCTGTTAAGCCTATAAATTGACACAATCTCTTCAAAGTTATTGGGTGAGGCCAGTCTTGCATAGCTTCAATATTTTTAGGATCCACCCTGACATTGTCCTTGCCAACTAGATGACCCATGTACTCGACTTCTGAGGCACCAAAATCACATTTAGACTGTTTCAGGAAAAGTTGGTGCTGAGAGAGTAGATGGAGAACTCGATCCACATGAGAAAGATGGTTTGTTCAGGTTTTTCTATAGATGAGGATATCATCAAAGAAAAGTAGGACAAAATGGAGGAGAAAAGGACGAAAGACATGATTCATGAGGATTTGGAAGGTGGATGGGGCATTACACAAGCCAAAGGGCATGACCAAAAAATCATAGTGGACCTCACGAATTCTAAAGGTAGTCTTGGGAATGCTTGCCTCTTTCATACATATATGGTGGTAGCCAGAACAAAGATCAAGTTTAATAAAGAACTGGGCGCCAACCAATTCATCCAAGAGGTCATCAATGATAGGAATGGGAAATTTGTCTTTAATGGTAAGTTTGTTGAGGGCACGACATTTAGGACACATTCTCCAAGAAACTTCTTTCTTCAGGAACATGACTACATGATAAGAGTAGGGGCTCATTCTAGGGAGAATAACGCCTGTGTTAAGGGGTTCCTAGACCATTTTTTCAATTTCATTTTTTTGGAAAAAGGGGTGACGATACAGACAGATATTGGGAGGAAGGCTTCCTGGTACAAGGGGAATGGAATGATCATGAACACCATGGGAAGGAGGGTGTCCCTGGGGAGTGGAAAAGACCACTTGATTTTTTGGGGAGTGGAAAATATGGATTGGAGGTGTTGCGGCACCGAGGGTGTCTCTGTTGCTTGTATGTCATGGAGTTGGGAAATAACACCAGAATGACCTTTTCTGAGCATCTTTTCCATGTGATGGGAACTAGTGATGTCAGGTGAATCAGCAGTGATGCCTTGGAACTTATATTGTTGGCCCTCCTGGTCGAATTGCATGGTTAATTCCTTAAAATCCATGAGAATGGGACCCAAAGTCCTGAGCCAGTTTGCACCCAACACAATGTCACAACCACCCATGTCGATAGAAAACATATGAGATTTCAGGTGGTAGTCACCATTTTGGAGATGCACATTTTCAAAACTCCGTCCACATTTCATGGAGCCACCATTGGAAATCATGATTTGAAAATTATTGACTGCATGGATGTAGCAATGAGTTTCTTGGGCAATGCGGTGATGAATAAAATTATGGGTGCTTCCACTATCAACCAGAATGATGAGCTTCCTATGCTTGATGTAACCAATTAGCTTGAGGGTTTTGGGAGCAGAGAATACAATGAGAGAATTTAGGGAAATAACCAGTTCTACTTTGGGAGGGTCTGAGGGAGGGGTTATGTCAGTGGTTTCAAGTGACTCAGACACAAGGGGAGTTTCAACATCCTCTTTCGAAATATCCTCCGAGATGGCCATAAAAATATTTTGTTCCTTACAGTTATGGACTGAGAAATATCTGTCATCACAATTATAACAAAGGCCTTTGAGTTGGCGTTCAACCATTTCATCCCTGGTCAATTTTTGGATCTTTAGTGGAGCGGAGGGAGTAGTGGGATTTACTGATTTAGTGCGAGGGATAAATGAGGGTTTACGGTTTTGAGAAGATACAACTTGTTGTTCTTCTTTATCTCTTTTAGTATCCTCCACCCAACTCTAAGGCCGATCCATGAGGACATGGGCCCAAATCTCATCCTTGAGGCCACTGATAAAACACTCTCGAAAAAAGGTGTCCGACATGCCCTTTGTCCGAAAAGACAGGCACTCAAAAGTAGCTATAAAGCCATCTACTATGCCTGATTGTTTCAACTTTTTCGAATGGCCCAAATGGTTGGTGTCAATGTCAAATCATTCATAAAGCTTAGCCACAAAGTGTTTCTAAGCAATATACCCTTGACGGGAAGTTTTTCTCCATTGCCACCATTCTCAACGTTCTTGATCTCGATGGAGAACACCATACCAGAGTTTGACCAAGTCATCTATAATGACGTATAAAGAGAAATAGTGTTCCATTCGGGTTACCCAACCAGTGGGATCCAAGCCATCAAATTTGGTCGCATCCACCTGCGGAAGGCGTAGGTCACGTTGAAAGTGATGGTGCTGAAAGTTATGGGAATGAGAGGAATTTTCAGCTTCAGTATGTGGAGGTGGGTCATATAAAGGGTTATCTGTAGGGATATGTAGCTTGGTGAAGAGCATTGAAACAACAGATTCAAGATGGGTAGTCAGGTCTTTCTTGATTTCCTCCATTGATGACTGCATGGTTGTATTGATGGTGACAAAATTAGCACTGAGTTGTTTCACTTCTTGTTGGGTCTCAGTGAAATTATATTTCAAGGTATTGAAGTGTGCTTCCCAGTCTTGTCTACGGGTATGGGCCATGAGGACGAGGGAACCGAAATGGGGCGGGTGGGGTCAAAACATTTTCTGAAAAATGATATGTATGAATGTGATAAGGGAGAAGAGATGAATCCAATGGAATAGGTCTCAATTAATGGTGCAAAATTTTCTAGACTTTTTTTTTTTTTACACCTGTGGAGTTATACTCCAGTCTAAAGAATACTGCAATGATGAAATGCCCAAATTCTTAACCAGGAAGAAATGTGTAATGATTTGGCAACTTGAACATAGTTGCGCAACAATAGATCTTGTCTGTTTTTATTTGTTTATGTTTCTGTCCCCAAGGGTTAGGTATTCAAGGGTTCTACATACAAGGGTTTGCCTTGTGCTATAGCTCTTTGATACACGTGCAGGGTCCAACAACAATACTCAGCCCAATATCTTAGGGCACTAACTAAGGAGGCTAGGCCGTGCCCTTAGCCATACTACTCGACTACCCAGGTACTAGAGAGTATCTTCCTGAGTGTTGTTCTCGGTGGCACTATAACAGTCAGGCGCCGATCGGTTTATCTAAACAGGGCTTCAGGCAATCTAGGTCGATCCATACATAGGTGTTTTTTGATGCGCTACCAATCGAAGGGGTACCAAAAAGGGTTACAAGGGTGGCCAACATATGTGCACTTAAGTACCACTTGCATTTCCTGCGTGTACGAATCCCTCAACCATGGGTTTATGCATGTAACGACATATCTCTGTGGCTTAAAGACATTGGAATATGTCTCTACCTTGAAAAAAATATTTAACCCACAATTTCTGCCGAGGAAAGTTCTTTGATACCACTTGTAATATACCAGATATAAAAAGTATGCAGAACATAAATAAAATGCTATAAATGACAGAATAACAACAACATAACCAGAACAATCACCATAATAACATTGAAATGATATAAAAATAACAACATAAATAACAGTTTGATTCTGAGAGCAATGTTCACGGGCCTCTTCGAGGGGGAAACCTCCAGTTGAGCAGAGCTCTATTACAATAATATCCAAGCTAGGGTTCTCATACCCTCGACTCCTATTTATACTAAATATGTCTATCAAAAGAAGCATCTAGAGGAAGATCCTTCTAGAAGTGGAAGCTTCTATTAGGTCTTCTTACATTCGACTTATTCTATTTTATTGCAAGGCCTTATTAATGATGACCTTTATTACATCTGAATATATTGTTCTACCTATGTGAAGTTTAGGACCCTAACAGAAGATACCCTACCTTTTGAATATGTAGTGTTATATTTTGTTTCTAGTATTTACTTAATCTCTCTTCTCTTTTTGGATTTACTATGAAGAATATTTCATTTATCCAGATAAAACATAAAATTCATAAACTATAAAAAGGAATCTAACAACAATTGCGACAACCTAGAGGGTCGTCAAATAGAGGGTGCCAACCATATTTTTAGGGTTTTATCCTAGGAGAAATACATGTGTTGGAAAAGGTATAAATCCAATGTCGATATATTCTTAAGGTATAATTAGTTTGAGGCCCAACTCCCTCTACCCTCACCTCATTGAAGGCATCCATGGGAAGATAATAAAGATAAAATTTCTCTAATACTATTGATCTAGATTGGATTGAGAACAAAATGAAAGAACATCCAATATGACAAATGAAATATTAAAATTAGACTACTACTCTGAAAACCAAATTCTAATAATGAAACAAATTGATCTAAATGTTGGAATAAAATATTTCTAGAATGGTGGTATCTTGTCTCTAAGAAGAGATTAGACAACTATTCTCATTCACAAAAAAATGATAACAAGAGGATGGAAATTCATTTATTAATAATGAAAAATAAAATAGAAGAAATAAATTGCAAGTCCATAATCCTAACGTGTTTAGGGTTGAGTGGGAATGTTGAGCTAGATGAATATGAGCTATTTGAAAAATAGGAAATCCTTCTCGAGATTATAAATTTTCACTTCACTATTTTGTGTCTTCTTTAGCTTATTAGAAATCAAATTTTAATTTTGAGTCATGTCCCCATTTGTTGGATGTAACTACCCTGTAAATACATATGAAAGCCCCAAAAATGTATCGAACAATCATGACCTAAAATTTATTGGGTCCATTTTTGAGATGGCTTTCGATGGCCACCTAGATCATGAAATGTATTCCTTACAAGTATGAAGAGAGAAAAAAAATTAAATACAAATTTTGAAGGTTTCAATTTTGAGGTCATCTACAAAAAGATAAGGGACCATGTAGTATTAGATTCATTTTCACAAAAGGAAAATTAATCTTAATGTGCATGGTAGTTATGGTGTTGGTTTGGATGTATATGATCAAATCTAAATTAGATCATGGCCCAATAATAAATCGAAAAAATGAAAGAAATTTAATTTTGATAAACAAGATTATGAAACATTGCATTAAGGGCAAATATCTAAAGTTTTGTATAAACCTAAAACTTACCTAGTTCATATTTAGAAGGTAAAAACAAACATTCTTCAAGATGCACACATAGTTTTTTCAACAAGATATTCAAAATTACAAATAACATATGAGAGGGCCAAACTATCTTTCTATTAGGATGGATTAAAGGTAGGAAGTCATATCTTTTTAAATAAACGTGAAGTATGCTAAAGGAACAAGGTTGAAACAATCATGGCATTGGGATTCCTATAACCAATTCCATTAACCAATCATAGGTGGAAGGTAATTTCCAAGTATTTTATATAAGAAACATTGTCAAGGTCATAGGTGAAGCATGCCATACTTGTTGTAGTTTATGTATGAATCGACTATTCCCATTTATACAATATTTGTAAGGGTGTAAAGTTCCACTAGTTTGCAAACTGTTTTTCATAAAGAGTCATCAAAACTACACATAATTCCAAAGGTTATTGTTAGCAACTATAAGAAAAAATTTACAAGCAACTTTTGGACGTAGCTTAATGTAAACATGGGCACTCATTTAGTCATGAGTTGAGCTTTCAAACTAGAAATAGGTAAACAAAGACAATTTGTTAATAATTGAACTGAATTATTTTAGGAACGATATGAAGGAAGAGATATAAAAGAGATATAACAAAGAATTACACAAAGATATGGAAAGGAACACAATAATACAGTAAAGATGAGATTCTATTAATGACTATCTGAAATACAAAAGATTGTAAAATGCAAAATCACACAAGCTAGCTAGAATGGTGGTAGCTTATCTATGAGAAGAGATGTGTCGACTATGCTCATTCATAAGAATATGGTTACAATGAGGATACAAAGGAATTTTTAAAATAAAGAATAAATGATAAAACCTTAAACATCCAAAAACCTAACCCTAGGAGATGAAGTGTCAAAAGTCATGTGGGCCTCGATGGGGTAAGTTTGTACATCAACTTCGCAGGGTCATAACTTTTGCATACAATATTCATTTTAGGAGAACGATATTTCATTGGAAAGAACTATTCGAGGAATACACATGTTGTTTTCACACTCTGGATAAATATTATGATGCGACTATGGCGTTCCCGAAAAATGTTGTTTAGGGCCTCAAAATAACCCTAGAAGTTTAGGACCCGAAAAACTAGGAAAAACTTCCAAAATGGAAATTGGTCTTTGAGTCAGTGGAATAGGTGGGTGGACACCGATATCCACCTAGATCATTCCTCCCCCCTTAGGAAGAAATGGTCTCCATTGCGTCAATTTCCCGCATCATATGAGGAAACTTCTATTGAACCTAACTCTTGGTGAGTCACTTTCCCTGATGAAGAAACTTCCCTTCTTTGGTGACCCGATAGAGTTTGATAGTCCGTTGGCGGGTCTACTTTGTATTGATTTCCATGATACTATAAAATATCACCTTTTCTATGTAGGAAGGATTTATTTCTATAGGGGCCAACTACTCGGTCGCATATGAAGTGTCTAGGGGAGGTGGAAAATATGGTTGAAGTAGTTCCACATTAAATATCAGGTGCAAGCCAAGGAAAGGAGGAATATTTAATTCAAAATAATTCACACCCACAGCCTTGGGGATCGTGTAAGGATTGTATCAGAGTGGGATTAGCTTATGATGGGGTCCTATGAGGCACCCTTTCTGAAAATGCAACCAGACCTTATCGCTCACCTGAAATTTGTGTGGTACTCGATCTTGATCGTGGTGCTACTTGTACTTAACATTGTCTTTTTGCATAATATCATGGACTTATTGTTGGATCTGATCGATGCGCTCAAAAAATTAGGCTGCCTGATTAGTCTCTATCTAAGCATGGGAGGAATCTTCTTGTGAAACTACAATGGGAAGAGATACGTCAATGGAGGCCAATGCTTGGAACCCGAAGAACACTTGAAAAGGGTTTTGGACAATAAAGTTGTGGAGAGTTGTGTTGTAGATATGTTGAACATAAGGAAGGATTTCATCCCATGTGCGTGGATGTTTGGAATTATACATTCGAAGGATATGAACAATCTTCCTCTTAACTAACTATGTTTGTCCATCAGTATCTGGGTGGAAGGCAATCGATTTGGTTAGCTTGGTGCCCATCATCGACCATAGGATGGACCAAAAGGTGCTTAGGAACATATTATCTCGTTCAAAGATAATAGTTTGTGGTATCCCAAAATGAACCCAAACATGTGTGAAGAAGATCTTGGTAGTGGCCTCGACTGTGATGCTCTTCTTGCAAGGTGCTAAAATTTCCATCTTAGAGAATCGATCAATGAACATGAAGACACAGTCATTCCCATGCTTGGTTAAAGGAAGACCAGACATGTAATCCATGGAGATGGACTCCCAAGGCCTATCTAGAGTAGGAAGAGGGGTGTATAGCCCCTATTTGTTGATGGAGGGCTTGGCAATGGTGCAAAAGGTGCACGATTTGATGTACTTGTGAACATATTGTCGAAGCTTCAACTAATAAAAAATGATATTGCAATATTTCCACTGTATTTTCTACACCAAAATGGCTCACTACTTGGTTGTAATGAGATTCCGATATCAACCTTTCACGCTCTATTGAAGGAACATAGAGATGGTTCAGATGGCATAATAATCCATCTTGGAGATGAAAGTTGGAAACTATTTTTCCTACGCTCAATGTCTGATAGGAAGTAGCAAAGTCAGAGTCATTATTGTATCAATGTGGACATCCATATGTCTCATGTCCACATGAGTTAATAATTGTGGTGAGCATTTCCACCGGGGTTGACTGAGGCAATCTACAACATGGTTGGTGATACCCTTCTTGTAGTTGATATTCAAGTGTAATTGTTGCAAGTACATGGACCACTTCTGATGGAGGTAATTTTGTACCTTTCCTTGTGTCTGCAGGATTGCAGAGGATTGTTATAAGTGTGGATGATTTTTTCCTTCCCTAGAATGTAATGCTTCCATTGTTGATATGCCTATACAATGTAGTACATCTCTTTGGCATAGGTGGGGACAAAATTAGATAGAGTTTCACCATGATAGGCTACCATATGCCCATGCTGAGTGAGGATTGCACTGATAACATAATATGAAGCATCTGTCCCGATCTCAAATGGTTGTTGCATGTTTGGAAGAATGAGGATTGGAATTGATCAAAGGTGGGATTTCAGTTCCTCGAATGCTTTCTGTTGGCGCGTGAACCACATAAAATTTACCTTCATGCCTCCCTTGATTAGCTAGCTTAGGTCTCAAGCGATATGAGAGAACCTCAACAAAAACCGCCAGTAGACATTAGTAAGGACCAAGAAGATGTTGAGCTCGGTAATTTTTTCTGAGCCAACCAATCGTTGATGACTTGGATCTTGGATGGATCCACATGTAAACCCCGATCATCCATGATGTCTCCCAAATATTGGATTCTCTACATGTCGAAGGAACACTTCTCCAAATTAGCATAGAACTTGTGTTGTCGCAGGGTTCCCAATACTTGTTGACTATGCTCCAACAAGTTTTGTTGAAGATGAGGATGTCATCCAAATACACAACCACAAAGGATTTTTTGAATGGCCATAATATATCATCCATCATCTGCATGAATGTGGTTGGGGCATTAGTCAAATCGAAAGGCATGACCAACCACTCAAAGAGGCCACCTTCTTTGGCCTTGAAGGTTGTCTTCCACACATCAATTTGCTCAATCGACACCTAGTTGTAACCTGACTTCAGATCAATCTTACTGAAAAAATTGGCTCCCTTGAATTGATTGAGAAGATCATAAATCTAGGGAATTGGGTATCGATTCTTGACTGTGACCTTGTTCAGGGCTCTGTAATCAATACAAAGTTTCCATGTCTCATCCTTCCTCTGTACTAGAATAGTTGGGCTCCCGCAAGGTGAGGAGATTGGTTTGATGTGGCCCTTCAGAATTAACTCTTGGATATGCCATTTGATTTCTTCATTCTCCATAACAAAACACATGTATAATGGTTGTTAGGAAGAGGAGCACCAAATGTCATATTAATTGAATTTTTTACTTGACAGTTCACAAACACCCTAGTAAGTGAGGAAAATATATCTTTGTACTCCTCGACTATTTATTCCACCTGTTGTTGGTGGGAAGAGAGACCCCATGCAGATATTTTGGCAGTTGCATTAACCTTCCATTCACCTTCTGGTCGAATCATATAGAGGAAAAAACAAAGTTATCGACTTAATGAGCATTGTGACCTCAAAACGAGAACTCTGGCCCAAAAAAACCCATATTTTTCCAAAACAAACATGAAAATCAACCCTAAAATCGAAAAGTGGTGCTACTGGTAGCACTAGTTTTTCAAATGGGGTCAAAATTACAACATTTTTCAACCATGGCCCTCAAAACGCATACAGTAGCTCAAAAAAACCTTAAAATTAGCACCTAAATAAAAAAAATGATGTTCATGAAACAATTGTTTTTTTCAAAACTTTAAAATTATAGTTGATTACGACCTAATTGAAATTGTGGCCTTGACAACCGATCCATATGCAAATAAAAAACCCAAATTTGGATCCTAAATCGTCACATGAAAAAATTATTTTGTAATTTTTTTTTTTTGAAATTTACATTAAAAAACAAATAAAGAGAAAGTAAAAAGCCTTTGCAATTTTTTTTTTAAATGAAGAAAAAATCATATTTAAAAAAATATTGAAAAACCAATTTAAAAATAAATAAATAAATAAAAAGGTGAAAAAACAAAAGAAGCTAAAAATAAATGGAAAACAATTAAAATTTTCTTGGAAAACAATCATTTAAAATTGTTATTTTTTTAAATTAATAAAAAAACACTTAAAACCATAAAAAACTAAAAGAAAGAGAGAGAGAAAAACAAAAAACAATGGTTAAAAAAAATAAAAATTTAAATATAAAAATAAAATAAAAAACCCAAAAACACAAAAATTCCCTAAACTAAAACTTTATTTTAAAAAACATTATTTTTTTAACACAAAATTTATTATATATAT
>ML781672.1:427141-464163 GCA_009831015.1 Picea engelmannii
ACATCGCCCCCGTGCTATATATATATATATATATATATATATATATATATATATATATATATATATATAAACTTAGTTTTGTTTTTTTTTAATGTTTTAATAATTTTTTGTTTTTATAAAATTTTATATTATAATGCTATTTTTAATATATAAATTTTAAATTTTTTCATAATTTTAAGTTTTTTTTTTTAATTTTGTATTAAATTTTAGATTTTTTTCAGTTGTCTTTTGTTTTATGTGTTTTAATTTTTTTTTTGGTGTGTTTTTTTTAACATTTTCAAAGTTTTTTCACACCAAAAAAAATGTTTTTTTAACCTTTTCTTTGTCATTTTCTCTTAATTTTCATATATATATATTTTTATTTTTATTTTTTCCCTTTTGTTTTTTCTTTAATATTTATTTTTAATATAAATTTGTTTCTAAATTTTTTTATTTGTTTCTAAATTTCAATTATTATTTTTTTCTTATTTTTTTTACCTTTTAATTTATAAAACAAAATTATATTTTTTTGCTAAATATTCAAAAATAGTGTTGTTGTACTACAATTATTTTCTATGTATTGAAGTAAACGTAAACAATGTGTTAAAAATGATGTTTTTCAATATATTTTAAAAATTTAGAACCATAAATTAATTAAGGAAACACAATTATATGAAAAATCTTAATTTCAAAAAAGTAAATGGTAAAAAAAAAATTAAGATTGGAAAAATCATGGAAAAATGACTAAAAACACCGTTGGTAAAAACAAAATGTGGAAACATTATGGATCAAAAAATTTTAAATGTCCAAAAACCATCTAAAAAGGGAGGGGCAGATGCTACCGATAACACCATTTTTAAAAGCGGGGTAAAAAATTGGACCCCTAGAAAACCGAGAACTTTGTAGAGTTCTTGTTAAGTTGGTAACAATTTTACAAATCTCTCGGTCTAAGAAACCACCTTTCTAAACTGCTTCACAGAGATCAAAGAGACCATAGTATTTGGGGCTACCTCTGTTACCCTGTAGGGTTGATCTCCCAAAGTAATAATGACACTACAGGGCCTAGATTCATAAAAGACATGACTCTTCCACATATATGGTTGTCCTAGAAAAACATCACAAAATTCAAGTTGGTAAACATCACATAATACCTTGCCTTTGAAGGGTTTGATGTCATAGTGCAGGAGACATTGATGGATGACGCAGATGTCCCATCCCTGACTGAGCTAACTGATGGTGTATGGCTGAGGATGTTGTGGAATTGTCAAGTTCTACCTCTTGACAACCTATACTGAGATTAATTTATTTTGGATACCATTGTCAACAATAAAATGGAGTGGGGTTCCCTTCACCCACATTTGTGAGTGGAAAATCCACTCCCCTTCTTCAGGCTCCTCCAATTCCTCTGGCTGAATTTTTGTGGCAGTGATGGTGACAATAATTTTTGCATCAATGATGCATCTTCAATTTTCTGGCTCTGAATTAAATTCAGAGTCAACATCTGAACCTGAGGGTTTTGTCTCATCCAACAATGACCTTTCGAAGCGACATTCATTGGTATTATGGTAAGGGATTTTGTGGAACTCACACCATTTCCCAATGTCCTTCTTTGAATTCCCATTACCCTTGTTTGTTGGTGGCTTGGGATGGTTATCCTGGGGTTGGCCATCCTTGCTCTGTCCTTTGGCCTAGGATTTTGGGCCACCCTCACCATACTTTGGTTGTTGGGGATTTGCAGACCCAAACTCTCACTTGTTCTGCTGCTTGAATTTTCGCTCGATTTTGACAACATATCGATAAGCGAATCCCAATGACGAGGTGTCCAGAGACTTCATTTTCGGTTTGGATGCACCTGTGCAAAGCCCTACGATATTTTAGGACCAGATACAGCTTGGAGTCTTTGATACCCATCTTGGTGTGCAAGATATCGAAAGTATTTGTGAACTCCAACACCAGTTTTCCCCTCTCTTGGCACATGGTGGTCCATCTCATGTACTTTTCATCATAACTTCCAACATGGTAATATTGTTCCTTGAGGGAATCAATAAAATCTGCCGAGTGGGTCTTAGACCAAAAATTACAGACTCATCCTTGAGATGTTGCTCATGGTAAGTCTCCCACCTATCTCTGACATGGGGAAGGGCCCTAAGGAGCGCAAAGGTGATCTTTTCACTATTGGAAAAATTGTGGACTGAGAAATAACCCTCTAGCATATTTAACCATTTTTCCAAAGCGTTGACATCTATATGGCCTTCAAATAAAGAAATATAAAAGTTAACGTGTACCTTAAAGGGCGTCGCACCTCCGAAGTAATTGTTGGTTGAAGGTTCCTCCATTGTTGTCGGTAGTTTTCGAAGGATTTGGGTGAAATAATCCATCATCTCGGTCCTCTATCATACAAGGGCTTCCTCGATCAACAGTTTGAAAGGATCTCATGTCCCATCGTGCCTCTTTTCTTCCGCCATGGAAGTTTACTTGGGCATGTGAGAGAAGTTGTCCTCAATAGATACAAGCTCAATACCCAAGTCTCTATACCTTGACCTTGTCGGGGACATGCACTGAGGATGACAAGGAGCATACCACTTTGATACCATTGATCCAGATTATTTTAGGAACGTTATGAAGGAACGTATATAACATAGATATAACAAATAATTACATAGAGATATGGAAAGGAACATAGTAATATAGTAAAGCTCATATTCTATTAATGATTGTCTGAAATACAAAAGACTGTAAAATGAAAAAGAACACAATCTAGATAGAATGGTGGTATCTTATCTCTGAGAAGAGATGTGTCGGCTACGTTGATTCACAAGAACTTGGTTCCAATCAGGCTCCAAAAGCATTTTTAACATAAAGAATAAATGAGAAAACCATAAACATCCATAAACCTAACCCTAGGAGATGTAGTGCCAAAATTTGTGTGGGCCCCAATGGGGTAAGTTGGTACACCAACTTCTTGGGATCATAAATTTTGCATACGATCTCCATTTTAGGCACACGATAGCTCGTTGGAAATAACTATCTGAGGAATACACATGTTGTTGTCACACTTTGGATAAATCTTACAATGTCATTGTGGCTTGCCCAAAAAACATTGTTTGGGGCTTGGAAATGGCCCCAAAAGTTTAGGACCCGAAAAACTGGGAAAAAATTGCAAAAATAGAAATTAGTCTTTGAACCAATGGAATAGGTGGGTGACCACCGATATCCACCTGGATCAATAATAGCCTTCAATAGTATCTATGAAGTTCTGCGTCCAACAAATATATACAATTGTATAAATAAATTGCTATGATAAAGTCATATACAATACCACCTACCATAAAACTACTAAAATGACTTAATTTCAAATCTTATATCAATATGAACCACAAAAAAAAAATTAAAGTCTAAAATCTTCTTAGCAATTGTAAGGTTCAAACAGTTACAAATCATATGAATTGTAAAGTTCAAACGGTTACAAATCATATGCATTGAACATATGAGACATTGCAAATTCTCAAAGATAATCTCCACACTACATGCATTAAGATGAAACAAACAAACGAAGGGACTTAGACAAGCATCAATTTCAAGTAGTAGATTATGTATACTTAAATCTCCACATTTCCCTAAAAACAAAGGAAAGAGTAAGTTGGCACCTTGGTTGAATGGACCCTACACGGTACTTGAAAGAAAATTAGAGAAGTGGCATATTCACTAGAACTACTAAACACTTCTAGGACTCATAATGTGCTTCATATATCAAAACTTAAGAAGGTAAAATTTGGTTAAAATATCACCACATATATAGTTTCGTGACCTTGACCTTGATAAAGCATGGCGATTGTAGTTGGAACCAAAAGGTATCCTTGTAAGTTGGCATCCCACTAACCAAGCATGATTCCACTTGTTTTAATAAAATTCTCCTTATGGATGCGTGTTTTTTTTGGTAACATTCATATACTTTATGATTATATCATCTATTACCGATGCATAAAGACAAACTCATTTCTATTTCAATTGCCCACTTATTGCCCACTTGTGACATACACAATATATAGCTTGACACATGCTACAATATATTCCTTTCATAAACTTTTCTCTTATCCCAAGGAATATTAAAATATATTCTATCATTTAAATCTTTGCTCTTATCCCAAGGATTATTAAAATAGCAAGAGACTGTAAATTGCATTTATAACACATTTACATTGCTACTTGTGACTTGTCTTCTCTTTGCATGACTAACCTCCACTTTGGTGGCCGAAATTTAAGGGCGACAAAGGCAATTTAAATAATCTTTCATAAGTTTTTCTATTTCGAGAAATTTTGACCCCCAAGAAACATCAATATCATTTTTCACGTGCTTTTTCCCGATGTGTTTCGATATATAGATTATCATTATATATCGCGTATAAAGAATATAATATTGTAGTGTATAACGCACTCGAAAATAGTGCTCGTCCTCTATAACGTTGCAGCTATTGACTATGAAGCTAGTTCGAATGTAGTGTGTCTACAAATTGTATTTTTTGGGGGGTATGGGTTAGGTTACAATGTTGGCGTTATTCATTGACTTTGGTTGTAATATCAAATCGATGTTATAATGTTCGTTATTCATTGATTTTGGTTGAAATATCCCATCGATGTTATAATGTTTACATGCGTTATTGTTATTGTTATGATTTATTGTATGCATTATTGTTATGATTTATTAGAGGTGGTTGTATATACATTTGTTAAAAACATATGATGTAGTCTAACTGTTTTACATTTTGGTGTTTTTCTAGGGATATTATTTGGTTAATTTTGTTCGAAAATTGATAAGAACTTGTTGGATCTGAAATTTAATTGGTTAATCTTGTATAATTTGATTGTCTTAGGGTGTTTTCAATATGATGAATCCATTTATGCATTGTAAATTGTAATTTAAACAATAGAAAATTGTGATTTTACCTAGATTTATATTATCAGATTCCTGTGAAAAATGCTAAAACATAGAATGTTTAGACAACACCAAAACATATAGTTGTGATGTCGCTATGGACGAGCTTTAACCTTGTCCAGATAATGCATACAATTTTTACATCGACCTCACTAGAATGTAGATACACAAGATGCTATTTTCCTTGCTATGTTTCTCATCATAGATTTCATCATCTACTTTTATTCTTAATGGCTACTTTGTGCCATTTCTAGAAAATGCTTGAACCATAATATCTCTAAATATTTCAGGAAAAAAAAATTGTGGCCGTGTGTTTGATAATATGCACATCCATTGACCTATACCATTAGTTTGTAGTCCAATTCTATATAGAAACATAATGTGTTCAACTAGTTCTTCAATTTTCCTCCTAGTCCAATAGACCTTGGGATGTCGGTACATAGATTGGTGAATCTCAAAAGTTGGGTCTCTGTGGCATCTATCCCTTGAGTTCATCCTCCTTCTCGTTGACTATTTGTCAATGATTATTGATGCAAATCTATTGAAGAATTTATTTTAACTAATTTAAGAGTGTTTGGATCTCTTTGCACTTTCAAATCCTATAAAAGTGCAACCCAATATGGACTGGTTAGGAGGGTTTCTATCTTATGAAAATTACTCTAAGACATTCATATAAATTCATAAATATTAGAAAAAGATAACTTCACGGTAGATTCACATATACCTTAACTTCCATGCCTTGATGAAGGTCAACTCCTAGTGAAAATCCATGCTCCCAGTAAATAATAGATTTTCCATGCAACCAATGAAACATGAAATTGGGTAATGCCCCACTCAGTAGGGCTTAAGTTGAATGAGAATATAAGGAAACACTCCCTAAGTGCTCCACACATATCAAATCACTTTTCTCAACAAATAATATTAATGGGTT
Source organism: Picea engelmannii (assembly GCA_009831015.1). Lineage (NCBI taxonomy): Eukaryota > Viridiplantae > Streptophyta > Pinopsida > Pinales > Pinaceae > Picea > Picea engelmannii. Next base: position 432,985 of record ML781672.1, read on the forward strand.
AGAAACCCAACTAAAATAGATATTTGTGGTGGAGAGACCTCTAGACTTACAAAATACTCATACAACTCATGCCTACGCTATGTGAGAACACTTCCACTAATTCTATTGGTACCATTGTACCTCCAATGGTTGATTTCTTTTTCAAGGACACTTCCACTCATGCTCCTAGAACAACAATACCTTCAATAGTGGAGTCCTTCCCTTAATCAATACTAGGCTCAAACAATGTGATTTAGGCTAGGAACACCACCATCCTTCTCCTTCCCACTCATACAAAGTTGGAAGAATTTTTAGATTGCTCCCACAAATCATAGATTAATCCATGTTCCTTAGGATACAATTAGCAAGTATCCAACTCCCCTAGTCAAGGAAGTTTTGTTCTTTTCTATTCCCATATGAAGGTAACAAATCATTTCCAAGAAAGTATTTTTACTTTCCCATTCCATTTTCCAAGATCATTTATCATACCTTAATATACTTGGGGAAAATTGGGGTTAGGATTAAAATACTAAGGTCATAAAATTGATGTCTAGTAAAGTATACCCAACCCACTTAGGCATTAACCCCTAAATCCACTTATGAATAATTTTTCAAGTGTTATATATCATTGTTTCCATTCCCAGTCTCACAATGCATTACTTCTTCAATGGCTATCCTTATTGAGAAAAAATGTTTTTCCTAAGGTATCATTTTCACCACATAATTAACATTCATACAGTCGGCTACCAACATCTAATATAGGTAAGTGTGGGACCTGAAAAACATATATCTTTAAAACTGGTTAGTTCCTCAAATGAACATCATATTACTTCAATAAACCATGTGATCATAGAAGGAAACATGGATCATAATTAAAATCAACATCTTACACATTTCGATGCTTAATGATAATCATCTTGCATGGATTCCAATCATAACATATGAATTAGAACAAAAATTAATGAATGATTATAAAGCATCATATTACATTCAACTACCTAAGAAATATATCCCTCTATCATTCGTTAAAAGATATAATGTCCCCAATCCAATTTTAGATCCTAAAAAGAACAAAGTAAAAATGAAATCTCCTATGCATGGTGAAAGAGAAAATAAGAAAGATATGTAGAGGGACGGTGTTACAACACTCTTCCCTCAAAAGGGATACATCTTCTAGGTTGATTGATTACCAAATAAGTAAGGGTAACACTTTTTACTTTTTTATTCAAGTTCCCATGTATCATATTCCTTGGACTAATACTACAAACAAACCTTGACAGATTCAATGACTCTACTCCATAAATGTTGTCGTCTAGTTCCTATGATAGTTAGGGGTTTGATATGGAACTCCCCAAAGTCCTTCATATTTATAACACCATAATCCAATATGTGGTTGGGATCAAACATATATTTATTAAGTAAGGACATGTGACAAACATAATGACTAATCATAGGTATTGGTAGGGCCACTTTATAAGGAACACCATCATTTTTTTGCCAAAATTCTTGAAAGGTACATAATATTTAGGTGCTAAATTATTCTATTTAGCCAAGTGTAATGAGATCTTGTGTAATGAGATCCTTTTTGGATTTTTGGATTAACTCTAAGAAACACTCTCTCCAACTTCAAAGCTTTGTTTTGATCCTTTTCTATTTACATAGGTCTTATGTATATCTTCTGAATTATTTGGACTTTGTTGTACATGTTTTACTATACTTTAATTTACTTTAATTTATTTTAAGGTGTCACTGCCTAATGTCAATTATGCCTCCAAGTTGTCCCAACACAAAAATGAATTACATTTGCATCCATATAAAGATTGAAACAAACTCTTCTTTTGAGAATGACAATAATCCTTGTTTTTAGGAACAAAAGATAGTCTTGACAACTTCTAAGATGATTCATTACATACATACATAGCATAAATTCCAAGATTTAATTAACTCTTTCCATTTGGCCATTGGTTTCTATATTTAGGCTATAATAAACCTTAACTTAAAATAAAATTCATAGAAAAACCTTCGGTACACCTTGTAATCTTATGACCTCTTAAATGACGTTTCATGCTATGTCACATGTCGGATGAGTAGTCTTAACTGGAATGAAATGTGTTATGTTGGTCAAATGACCAACTATTACCGAGATAGAACCATTGGTCTTGGAAGACTTTGATAGTATAGAAATTAAATCCATCATTATTTATTCCCACTTCTTGGGTTGGTATACTTTTCTTGGATGCTATACTTAAGGGATTCAATTTACCTACTTGATTTTGATGGTCCACTTTTACCTACTAATATTTAAGGCATCTGGCCCACATATGATGTATTGTTTGATTTTAATCCTAACCAATAATACATTTTCTTCATACTTGGGCATTTTTTTTATATTGCAAGTGTCCTCAGATATAGGGTGTTACAAATTTCATCATCTACATATTCAACATTATTTTCATACCAATATACTTTATATTTATTAATTTCTAACCAATCATATCCAATTATTCCATTTTAGGATCCCAAGGTTAACTCATGAAAACATATGGTGCTTGTCCAAGCACCTAGGTCCACCACACATTTATTAACTACTTGATTTCTTCGCTTCTTGGCCACCTATTCCATTTGCACTTTTTATGGATATTGGATATTTTTAGAGAAAATATTACAGTGGACCACCACTATAGGGGATATTAAACTGTGAGTGCTTCCTATGTCAATAAAAAGGATATAAATCAAGCCAATGATATTATCTTGGGACTATATCAATTATGAATGATATTTTTCTTGATGGTTGTCCATGGAAACATAGATTTTACCTTTAACTACACACCCTATAGTGTCATATAGATCCAAGTGATCCACTACTCCTCTCATATAATTCCTTTTTTAGGGAATTGGTATGATTTATGTCCAAATTCTCTACATCTAAAACCCTTGATCTTGGAGTTGGTAGCCCCTACATTTTGTCATGGTTTGTATTCTCTTTTGAAATTGGGTGGTGGGGTGGGATTGAAATTTCATTGTTCAAAATTCTATCTCTAGGTCTTATAATTATTCATCTTTTATTTTATTATACACTAAAATCCTTCCTCTAATGGGATATAGTTTTGCATAACTTGGATCTCATTATATCCTTTAACAAGGTCTTTGACATAAAGGTTGCAACTTTATCCCTAACATGGTCATGAAGTCCTATAATGAATCCTCAAACTCAAGATTGTTTGATGATTATGTGGGTATATTTGTCCAATTCAACAAACCATCATTTCTACTCTTCCTCAATCATGCTTCCTTTCCTTAATGCATAATGTTCATCTTTCTTTCAAGAGTAATACATTTCTCCTAGCTATTTTTCTTCAAAATGTTTCTTGAAAGTGCCCTAGTACAAATGTTTTTCATCAATTTTCTCTTTCTTTTTTGGGTGGTACCATTCGTGATTGAGATCATCCATTAGTTGGTGGCTAGAGAAATTAGTCTTTTCCAAGGAATTTAATTCATATAGTAGTATATGTCTCTCAATATTGACCAACAATTCCTTTTCTTCATTTCCTCTTTTGTCAAACATGTTGAAGGTGGGTTTGGTTTTCTTCCTCAATTTGTATCCCAAATTCTAACATTTACTTGAATCCTCCTGATTAGGATTCCATTCTATTAGGGGTCTCGTTTCCTTATTTTCTGATATAGATCCCAGTCACTAAAGCATCCACCTAATTTCATGAATATATGATCATTACTCATTCCTAACTCTTCAATGATTACACTTCATGATTACACTTCTTGTTCCATCTCTTTATGGATCCATTAGCCACTGAGAAGGATATGAACCCCACAAGTTCCCATGTTCTCACTTTGGGTCCATGAATTCATGGTGTTCATACTTAATATTTCTATTTTCTCAACATGAAGAGTCCACTAGTTATAGATAATGGATCTATGCTCTGAGTGCACGTGCATGATCAAGTTAACACATATTCAAAAGAGATTCTCTTACATAGGGTTCCATGTAATTGTCTCTATATACATAACCATCTCAAAAAATCTCACGTTTTCTCGATCCTAAGGTTTACTCCCCAATAATAATCTAAGTTTTAATAACATTACAATGTTTTTACACCCCTATCTAACGCATACGTGTATTTCACCTAACCTCATACTAGGGAGGTGATTGGTAGCTAACCAACCCACAAAGGAATTACAGGTGATGTAAATAGTGGAAGTATTTCTTAGCGACAAAGGTTTTTGTTATATCTTCAACTAGTATTGTAGTTTCCATAATTCTGCAATTCACTCAAACAAATGATACACCTTGATGTATGTATAATATACATCAACGAAACTATTCTACCTAACTCAAGTGAACCCAATATAGACACTTGCAATATTTATTAATATTTATATAGAAACAATATTTAATCAATTCTCTTTTAATAATAATAAAAATACTTTAATTGAAAAATAAAAGTAATTATCAATTAAAATAAAAGTAATTATGAGCTAATATAAACATGTGCATGATTACTTTTTACGTTAAAAATAATCATTTCCCTACAAAATAAATGTGCTATAATTGTTTAATAACCATGACATTTTTATTAAATTGCATAAATGATAATTTGACTACTATTGAATACACATATGCATATCTCTTTCACACACACATGCACTTACTTATCATGATTTAGATTTATGGTAATTACAATTTGCAAGTACATACATGTCTAAAGTTCATGGTTGAATATATATATATATATATATATCATATGGTTTACCAACAATATATAATTAGCTTGGTGAGGGTTGAATACATACATTTGGCTTATTTGAATAAGTTGTTTGGTCAATCACACCACAGATCGATCGTACTAAGATCAGCCTTAACACTTTTAATCCTTTTTCATTGTTTCCTTCACTTATCTTGTTTTATTCTCAAAACTATGACTAAGAAGACCCCTTACAGGCTTGACCCAAGGTATCATATGATTCTTTAATGCATGCTACTAGGGTGGAGGATACTGAATGAACAAGATCTTCAAATCAAATTCAATTTCGATATCCATCCAGTGTGGGTGATGTTTCTTATTTAATGGGTCATGGTTCAATCATATTAATTATTCATTAATAATCTCATATTCATAGATTTGTTTCTATTAGTATGAGGATCATTCATGATTCGGGTTGATCCTCATATCTCTACATGGTATGTGTTACACACCTAAATGTCACACCATCAAATATCGCACTTAAGTTTTGAAAGTGTCATATGCACCTTATCAAGTGTCATATGCACCTTACAAAGTGTCACATGCACTTTATAAAGTGTCTCATGCAACTTAATAAGTGTCGCCTGCAATTTATTAAGTGTCGCATGAACTTTAGTAAGTGTCACAAATTCATGACCATGAAGGTGTGTATGTCATGATCCCTATACAAGTTGGAAGAGAAATATAACATTTGAAGGTCGAAATACCATTTTTACCTTATTCTATTGATCTTCTTGGAGTATCATCACCCCCTTGCCCATATACATAGGGTTATGAACCTTGATTATTGTTCCTTTCTTAGTGTTAGGGGAGCGGCACTATAGCTCCTTGCTCATTTCTAAGGGAGTGATGAAGTGGTTGCAACTAAGACACCTTATTTGTTGGGAAAACTATGAGAATATTGAGTTGATTTGGGATCAAGGATTCAAGTCAGGTACCTTTTCTCCATCCTAGTCACTAAATCCCAACATAATGAGATAAATCTTCAACCATATTCCCAAAATAACCTATGGTGGTTGTTCCCCAAACTCCTAGATAAGAAAGGCCATCCTTGGGTGAAAGGGAGAACTTCGGAATATCATACCTATGATCCCATGACATTCAAGAGGAAGGAGGGATTTTAGAGTGCCAAACCTTTGATATTGTGAGGAGGTAGTTCATAGCATCACACATATCGTCTGGTAATGCATGAAGGGGTTGGAAAAAAAAGATCTTGGAGGAATTGTTGTAGCATTGACATTGAGGTTGTAAATCTTCCATTTATTTCCATTTTTAATATACAACTTGACATATTTCTCTTAAAGTCTACATTGTTCATTTCATGAATGTTTATCTTTGTCTTGTTTAAGTCCAACATCGATAAATCTACTTTCATTTAACGATATGTAGTAGAAAAATAGGATTGTCTTGTCTCTTGCAGGAGGGATACTTCCACATTAGAAGCTTGGAGACCAAGTTCAACAATTGGAGTAGCGAGGAAAACCTACATGAAAGAGGTAAGTCATATACCTTTTCCACTTTATCTCTCTCTTCTAATTTCATTAATGAACATATAAATTAGTATTAAGGGGAAGTTAGTGTCCATTTGTTTTCCTTCTATCTTGGATCGAAGGAAACCTGATCCAACGAGAGTTCAACTTGTCCATAGTGGGAATTTCTCAAAACAATATCAGAGTAGGTGCTTCCTACACTACTTGTTTTCTGAGTAGGTTTATAAATGTCCTACTATTTTCTGATTTACAAGTTGTGTTATCATTTTTCCCGTGGCTCTGTGTACCCACTGACTTGTATTCCTTAGGCATTTGCTGGTTTATGCATTCGTTGGTCACTGCATGTAATGTCCATATTTTCTGATAGATATTGCAACATTGTCAGTCTCATTTATTGGGTATTATTCTCAACTCATAGAAATGCGGTGTGAGATATACATTTTCTTACTAATCTAATCATCTGAATATTACTTTTATTGATAGTCATTGGGATTTCAATTCCCTCTCTGTAAATTCAAACTTTATGGTCATCAAGACACTGTAATACATCGATCTGTCTACATATGTACATGATTGTGAATTCTTGTTTCCTCCTTTGTGTACAAGGTGAACTCATAGAAACAACAGATGATAAATCAAAAACCTTACTTCTCAGGCCTGGGTTCAGTCCCTATAGCGATATTCACATGGGCATGTCGATTCCCTATATTATGGGCCAACCTTGACTCTTTCAGGTGGTTATTTTGTGGTGGTTCATCTGTAGGGTATTTGTCATGTTCCAGGACTATATTGGAGCGCACAAGATCCCTCCATGAGCTAATAATTGCGATTAGAATGAGTCAACGAACGTTCGGTTATTTCATGAGTGAAGTTGGGTTACTTGGGAATTTGAAGCCGTGCCAAGTACAACTTCACCAAGATGGAATTGTGACATAGGATGGTGACTTGACGAAGGAGCTAGTTGGGTGGGCGCCCCGAGGAGACATGGGTGCTCCATCGAAGAAACAAACGGTTGGTGAATTTGGGTGTGACGAAGGCATGCGCGCCCAACGAAACGCACAAGAGATGGCTTAATGGATGCAAAACCAAGGATGGGCACCCATGGGATCTTTGGCCACCCCATCGATGAGACAAGTTGGCCAAGTTCCCATCGGCTTGCGATCGAAGGGACATGTCGGTTGGAAGAGTCATGTCGCAAGGAAAGGGCGCATGACTATTTAACCAAGTGCAAGATAGGCATTTGGAAATTGGGCTAAGGTAAGGAGTTGAGAGACATTTCTTCAGAATCACAGGTTGAGGAGTCTGTGGTAGTGACCAAGGAGGGATATGAAATCTCCCCAAGGAGCGAAGTAGACCCTTGAGGGTAACTTGGGCTGCCTTGGGGAGGAGCCTTCACAGATATGGGAAAGTCTTTCTCAAGGAATTTTTTAAGGAAAATCTAACTGTGGTAAGGAAGGAAGCGTCTCTCAAAGCTATGGAAAGAAGGAAAAGTATGAACCGAGCAAGGGGATGGACGCACAAAAATAGAAATAGAGTTATCGCAGAGATGAAGTTTGAGGTGGTTCATTCTGTGATGACAAAGGAAGGATGCACGAAGGTAGCTTGTTCAACAACTATATGACTTTCATAAATCCTACTTAGCGAAAGCTCATTATGTAAACTTTCTTCGTGTGGCATGAGGGTTTAGCTCGACACACTATTTTTTGGTTTTGTGTTAAGATGTCTTTTTGGTATTATGCAGGTTTGGCCACCCACATATATGTTTCGTTTGTACTTGTATGAATGTTTTCTTTTACTTTCCCAACTAAGTATAAGATAACACATACATAAGATAAGTAATAAAAGAAGCTGTAATGAAGTAAGGCATAGTACAAATAAATTAATTTATTGTGGTTTTACAGTTAAATGAACGATTGCGGTGTCACATGGTGACTGGGAGTGTTGAGTGATTTCTCCGGTTGACCGCAGGCTCGATAAGCCCGTGACAAATGGTATCAGAGTGGCCATCAGAGAAGACTGTGGAAGTGATTCTGGTGGATGATTAGGTAAGCTCTTCACCACTGCCACTTCCATGACAGATGGTATTAGAGCACAAAAAATCAAGCAGGAGTGCAAGGTCATCTTGGGTGCATTAAACATAGGTGGTTGCGAAGATGATTATGTGGCGATGAAGGAATCATTGTTGTAGAGTTACAACAATGATCACATAAGTGTTTTGAGCATTTGATGAGTTGGGTCACCGTCGTTACTTGGATGGAAGAATGAATTTTGGTTGCAAAGTAGAAAATTGACCATGATTTCCACTGTGACAACTTCGTGCCATGCACTATTGAGATTGTGCATGGTGTCCTAGTGCGAAGACATTATCGGGTGTGAAGATAACAAACAAAGAAGAAAGGTTCAGTTGAACACATGGTTTGGATTGCAGTTGGTTACATTTTCCACCGTGCCAACTTCGTGTTGTGCCCCACCGAAGAGAAGTTGGGTCAGTTTAGTTGTGATTGAGGATCACAACTTTCAGAAGAATGTCAGTTAACAAAAAAAGACTTGACGATCGGTTGATGTGCATGGTGTCTTGGTGTTGAGGCACTATAGGGAACGAAGATAATAGACGAATAAATGGAAGATGGGATTGATTGGGTGCAACCATGAGGAAAGTGACTTAGATGAATTTTGAACATCCCAGTTTTTCATTTGCAGACTTGCAACAACAAGAAGAATCAAACCATGAATATCCGAAAGAAGTCGTGAAAAGGTATGTTCATTCCAAAGTTATTTTGAAAATATGAGTTGTTGTGTTGAGTTCATTGAAGAGAGACAAGAAGACTTGGTCGAGGACAAGTGCAACCTATTTACATCATGGACTTGGGAGAGGTCCAAGTTTTGTGTACTTCACTAAAGACATGAACAATTCCGAGAGCTCAGAAGAGTGTAGATGCGAACAAATAATTGGAGCAAGATACCTGAGCGAGTTCCAGAAGAGGGACTTAGGAAAATTTGGTGGAAGAAATGGGGACGAGTTGAAATTTTGTTGTAGTTTCATATAGAGTGTGTTGAAGGGCTTGTTGTAACGAAGAAGGAAACAAGACGTGTATTCCGGTTGAAGAGTTGGATGAGTTACTTTGGTGCGTGAGTAACTTATACATATTTGTTGAGTTTTTAGGTGAATTAACCATCACAACAAAGATCCAAAAGTTGAAGTGTCTTGACAGAGGCAATAAATTTATTTCCAAGAAAAGAACAAAAGCAACAAATAGTCGATCAAGGAGACTATTGACAGAAATCCATGATGAGTTAGACTAGAGCCTGGGTGGACAGGGTGATGTGTTCCTTCTCATGATATGGGACATGAGATAGGTAGGGTGTTCTCAGGATACTTGTGAATGTGGGATGACGCAGATCATTGGTTGGAGTTGACAGAAGAATTGGATCATACATGTTTAGGCATGGAAATCTTTGGGTGGATTGTTCCACTTGGAGTCATTTGGACAGTATGTTGAGACAGTTGCATAATTATGCAGATCAAAATATAGCATGGGTAGGATGAAACAAACCATGAAGGAAGTAGTGTGGAGGTGACTATTGGATGTGCAAAACTAGTGCACTTGGAGTGTTTCATGAACACATGACAAAGAGGATGAGAGTTTGATTGATGAAGCAAGGCTTATGTTTTCCTTGGGAAGATTCATCAAGAGAACAAATATTCCATGGGGGGCATGGTTGCAGTAGCGATGAGGTAGACCTAAGTGCCCTACTATCTGTAGGAGGAGAAGAGAAAGTGAATTTAGTTGTTCATATGAGTGACATACATGAAATGGTATCCTTTCATTTTTGAATGTATTTGTTATGAAATGAGTTGGGTGCGATGATGGGTGATAGAGACAACAACTTTCGTAGTAGAAAACCAAGGAAGGAACGAATTACATGTTAGAAAAATAGGACCATGGAGCAATAAAATAAAACAAATGCGGAAACAAAACCCCAAAAATACACAATACAATAGAGACACAAATTTATGTGGTTCACCCAGTGTGGGCTACATCCACCAAATAAATTGCCAGGTCCTTCCTTTATTATTATCCAACATATGAAGGGATACATCCTACAACAAACCCACTATAACTTCCTCTTCTTTCTCTCACAGTATGCTATCTCAGAATACAATATTCTCCATCAACCATAGCCGCAATACATTTCCCTCATAACAGAGGGTTTCCTTCTAGGGAAAAAAACTCTAACATAATTTCTACCGTTAGATCTGCGACCTTATAATGAACGGTCTAGATTTACAATGAAATTACAATATACTTTTACAAGGAAATTTTTCCTTCACGGGCTTCACCCTCGAACCCCCATCAGGGGATGCTTCCCCCAAACCCCCGTCGGGGGTCCGCTTGCCCCCAAACACCCCAATCGGGGGGATAGCCCCCCCAGACCCCGCAAAGGGGGTACCCCCCCTCTGGACTCCCCCGCGTGGAAGAGTGTACACACTTATGGGGTGTAAAGTCTTGATGGGGTATAAACACGACTGAAAAACACAATACCTTTGAGTCAGGAAGATAATCAGGTTCCACAACCAAAATTACAGAAGGCATGACCTTTTATTTCAGGGAAGATAAAAGAGACAAAAAGGGAGTCAATCAAGAAATTGATCAATAACTACAATGGGAAAGATGCACGCCAAGTGATATGAGGGAGTTTGTTAGTGGTATGGGACATTAGCGACACAAACATTCCTGGGGAGCTTGGCTAGTGCATATTGACTTAGGTTTGCTGACTGGAAGATGTATTGGGATGAACACAACTTTGTTAGAAGCAAGTGCATAATCCTTGGGTGGTTCCTTCAACTTGAATAACTTGGGTAGATTTGGATTTGCAAGAGGTTTTCATTTGGAAAAACATTGCAAGAAAGCAGGGAGAGAAGAAACCTTGGTTGCACAAGTAGATGGGAAGATAAACAAAACAGGAAATGAAAACCGAAGTCTGAGTGGGAAAGCGAAATGCAGACTAAAGCCTGAGTAGGGATACAACATATTGAGTTTGGGAGTCCAAACACTTGGGCATTGCGATAAAACTCCTTGATGGAGATCATACAACAAGTAAAGAGTTGGATAGTGTGGATAATGGTTGAACCAAGATAGCTACGCGATGGAATGCATAGTACATTTTGTAGATTGAGTGCTAAGTTGGATTAGCTACCCAAATTGTTCAATATGTGGAGTCTAGAGTGTTGATACTGAGAGGGGGGTGAATCAGTATCAATTACAATTTAAAAAAGTTTTTCAACTTATACTTAAACCATTCAATTATATCCAATGAGCAATGAACAATAGTATAAGAGTTACACCAATACACTACAATACACCATGCACAATATATGAGAAATAATCAATAGTTTTTTTTAAGGAAGGTAATGACTTCCAAAGGTAGCTACATCTTCCAAATGAAAAGGGAGGGATAAACCTACAAGAGGAAGATACAATCCTCCAATATGAAGAGACATTTGAACTCTCCATCCTTTCCCCTTCCTTCCACCCAAGAATATATGAGAGATAATAAAACTTTACATTAAATCATCACCATCAACCAATCATCACATAGAACCTGATAATGCTTCCTGAGACTTCTTCAATTTCTGCAATTCTTCAATTCTTAGAGTACTCTGATCCTGTAGATAATATTACTCAATCTATTCTATGAAACTCCTCCAATTTTTACTCCTTGAATCCTCCCCAAAAAGAAGTTATAGAAAGAATGGTAGACTTTATTCAATTCTGGTCTATTTAGAAGACCCAACTTGTACATCATGCACCGCGCTCAATATTTAACATTCGATTCTAAAACCCACACAAAAGAAACCAAAGTTATTACTCTTTCCAATGGAAGTGGTCCCACTTCATTTGGATTCTGTATGAAATAGTTATGACTATTTTACCCGAAACACCTGTTTATTGACTATCTTCAAGACTGGTCACAGACCCTATCTTCCACAGAGTGTATCTCCATAATTATAGTGAATTGAGAGATGAAATTTTTACCAGAGGTAGCTTGATATGTATTCTCAATACCATAGCGATTTCACCATCTGAATCATTCTAAATTTTTTTTTATAGCAAAAATGGTAAGATGACCTGAAAATAACATACCTTAGAACACATCACCAAAAGACTTCATCCTCCCTTGAAATCCGACCTTCTTTTCTTCTTATTTCCTATGAAATTCGAATTGTATCAAATGAATGTATAATGATGTTTATTTATACCATTTATGTCACTTCCTTTTAACATTAGGGCCGACATGACACTTTATTATTTTGTAATTCTTTTCTTTAATTATCTTCAGGGCCTACATGTGCTTCCTTCTTCAATTCACCTTGTCATCTTCAAAAATTCATTTCTCCTCAACCATGAGGATCCACGTGACGTGCCACATACCAACAGAAACAACATGATGTATACTATCCATTCATGGGTGTTGTATATGCATGTGCATTGTCCTTCATGTCCAAATACCTTTATCAATCTTGCGGTCCAAAACCCATGACTAGGGTTGACATCAATGACAACAACCAATCTTCCAACATAGACAATGTGAAAAACATGATGAAAGTGGTTTGATTGGGGCAAGGTTTGTCACTGTAGTTAAGCAGATGGTTTCGATTAGAAGTCAAGAAACCTATATGAAGGATTGTTGAGGAAGAAAATACTTTGAGTGGGGGAGCATGTCATGTCCCAGGCTTAGATTGGAGCATGTGGGCTTCCTCCATGAGCTAAGATTTGCAATTCGGACGAGTCAACAAATGTTTGATTATTTCATGAGTAAAGTTGGGTTACTTGGGCATGCGACATCGTGCTACGTACGAATTCACAAAGATGGATTTGCAACGGAGGATGGTGAATTAACGAAAGATTTGGTTGGGTGGGAGCCCCACAAAGACATGGGCGCTCCACCGAAGAAATGAATGGTTGGTGAATTTGGCTGTGACGAAGGCATGTGTGCCCAAAGAAACACATAAGAGATTCCTTGAAGGATTTGAAACCAGGGATGGGTGCCCATGGGAGATTTTTGCACCCCATTGGTGAGACAATTCGGCCAAGCAAAGGTGAAAACCCAAAACGTGCGACAAACGTCTTGCGATGCGATTGAGAAAGAAAATAGACGAAGGCATAATTTGTTGTGTTTAACCAAAATTTGACATCGGCTGGGGAAGAGTGTGTGCTTGGAAGATGAGCAGAGCCCTTGAATAGTCCGATGAACACATGAAAGTGGAAAAATAACCAAGAGTGCACGTAGGCTTGCAATCGAAGGGACACGTCATTTGGAAGAGTCTCATCGCAAAGAAAGGGCTCACGACTATTTAACCATGTGTGAGTTGGGCATTTGGAAATTGGGCTAAGGAAAGGAGTTGAGAGACACTTCTTCAGAATCGTAAGTTGAGGAGTCTTTGGCAGTGACCAAGGAGGGAGATGATCTCTCCCCAAGGAGCCAAGTAGACCCTTGAGGGTAACTTCGACTCCCTTGGGGAGGAGCCTTCACAGATCTGGGAAAGTCTTTCTTAAGGAAGTTGTTAAGGAAAATAAAACTATGGTAAGGAAGGAAGGGTTGCTCCAAGCTATAGCAAGAAGGAAAAATATGAATCGAGCAAGGGGACGGATGCCCAAAGACAAAAACAAAGGTATCACATAGATGAAGTCTGAGGTGGTTGATTTTGCGATGATGAAGGAAGGATGCATGGAGGAAGCTCGTTGAACAACTATATGACTTTCACAAATTCTACTTAGGGAAAGCTCCTTATGTAAACTTTCTTCGTGTGGCACGGGGGCTTAGCTCGACACATTGTTGTTCGGTTTTGTGTTAAGATTTCTTTTTGGTATTAGGCCGGTTTAGACACCCACACATATGTTTCGTTTGTACTTGTATGAATGGTTTATTTTACATTCACAACTAAATATAATATAACACATGCATAACATAATTAATAAATGAAGTTGTAATGAAGTAAGGCGTAGTTTGATTCAATTAATTTACTATGGTTTTACCAATAAACAAATATTTACGGTGCCATGCGGTGACTAGGAGTGTTGAGTGATTTTGTTTCCAGACCATAGGCTCGCCAGGCTCGTGACAGTCTTCCTTTCAGTTCCAACAAGAGCACATTTGTTAGTTCTATTTAGGATTGGATGTATGCAATTGTCTATGACTAAGAAAACTAAGTCCGATTGAGGCATCCTCGAGACTTGGTTCCGAGGAGGTTATGGTCGCCATAAGGTGCAGGTTCAAATCACTTAGGGATTTGTAAAATGGGATGATTCAATTTTTGTTTTGGTGCATTTGGGTTCTGTTCTCCCCGTTCATCAATCCTCTTTTAAATATATCAATGATCCGGGAAAGAGACTATATTTTTATGCCTTGTGGCTATGGTCAGAAAAATTGAAGAGCATGAAATGGTTTTTATCCATCCCATACAATCCATCATGATTAATCATAGCAGATTTGGGTTGTACCTCTCAAGTGGGTGATCTCTTTAATCTCGACCATTTCTCCCTTTTCTGGCAGACGTTGACGGTGGTTATGATTGTTATTATTTTTACGACCAACTTTGGATCAGTTCTCATTTCAAAACTGATGAAGAGGATAGTGATGGGGTGTGCACATGGGGTGCTTAGGGCTCCTAAAGATATCTTTTTTAAGAAGAGGAGATCACCCCTGTATTTCTCTCCTTTCGTTGTGGCCCCGCTCCACAGACCTCGGCTATTGACAATGTGAAGGAGTTTGTATTTGTTTTGGAGGCCCTTTTAAAAATGGTATATTTTTACAATTTATTGTATTTTATAGGTTATTGGCCAAGTTTTCACATTATCTCTAAAGAGAAGTCTCCATTTTCCTTTTTTTTAAGGAGTTGCGAAGAGTGTTCCACTCTTGTTTTAGTGAGTGTTTGCACACCATAATGATTTTCTTAATTGGGATTGTTTTTATCATCATGAGCTCAATGAAAAAATGTTGATTCCTCTATTGTAAATGGGTAACTAACATGGCCGTGTTTTATAGAACCCGTATCGAGAATTGTTTTCCATGATGGCTATTTATGGTACCTCTCGTTCTACACCTTTGAGTAGTGGATTCTTTGCCATTTGTGTAGATAGTTTTAAGAGTACATAACGACACATTTGAATCTATGTACTACCTTATTTCGTAGTATCTTGGAGATCACCACTTTGGAGTGCTTCTTTCTTAAGTTTCTTTTCATATTTGCGACATTTAGCTCGTACTCCATACTTTAGTCAACAGTTGTGACATCCATTTCCATTATCTTTTCCACTCAGTTCAACATTGTGGTTGGGATAATGTGTAATTCTTCCTCAACTGATTCTTCATGCTTCACCATTTTATTTGACATCAACTAATTTTAAGAGTGACCCTCGTATCAACCATTGATTCCTATTTTGATTCAGTGGTCGCAACATATAGTGACCCATGCATTCTAGTGAGAAGGATTGACATCCATACAGACACTCATTTTATGATGGTTTTGTTGATTGTACATGAGTACCTCATGAGGATTTCTATGTGGAGTCTCATTTAAGAGGATCATTTTATTTTTCTTGAGAATTTTGAAATTTGTATTTCTACATGAATCTTTATGTCATTGACAACGTGGGTTAACTGGTCCTTTTGAGAGGCTTGGACATACTTCCTATTAGAAGTTTTCAGCATCCACATGCATCATTGCACCTTTTATGGTTGGTGGTGTTTTCTTCTGTTCGAATCCTTTTTTTGGTTCTTCACCAACACCTATTTTTTGAAGCATTTATGTGATGGTTGTTATTTTTTTCCATTCTCGTGCCTCTGCAACCAATCCTCTTCAGCTTCATAATTCAACCAAATTCTTTGATGTTACTTGTCCCTCTTATTCAGATCTTGGTCATACTTCTTGATTCGAGCTTTCAACCTCCGCATGACTCATGCCCTTGATTTTCAATGCATATTTGTGGGATCTTCTTCAGTTTCATCCAACACCATTTTCAACACTCACATTTTTCTCTCTTTTGGAGAGGAGTTTTTTCCTACAGGTTTTTCTCCTTTTCTCCAGTTATGACAATTTGTACATGGGTACCTTATCAGGCCTTGTTATCGGGACCCATATTTTTTCTTATTTGTTCCTCTAAATGTTTATCTTATGGCGGAGTGTTAGTGTGTTTGTTTAGATTGTATATCTAAACACTTGACAATTGCGTGAGTTAAGCTCACGTAGATTCTTTCAACTAGCCATATAATCTTAAGTGTTTGTTGGACCTCCTCAATCCTATAAATTGAGTATCTATCTTTGTAATTAAGATTTATTTATCATCTCCGATTTATAGATTATTTTCTATTAATATGAAGATAATTCATGATCTGGGTTGATCCCAAAATCTCCACAATTTTTAAAGTACAATTGGGTGAAACTTTCAACTTGGGTCTCTATCAATTTAAAAACAATGGCTTAAGAGGCTTCTGGTCAATATACCAGAAAGAAAGGTGGTAACCAAATTTTCCTTTCGTTATTTGTCTTGAAAGAATATTTCATGGTTAAGATATGTTATATTCATGGATCCCAATAGGTATAAGCTTAAGCACAAAGGAGAGGGGATGGTTGCGACTTGGTCTCATATCGATGATCTTTCTTATATTCTTTTCTTGGTTGGGTAGGAATCACATATAGTGTTAGGTTCTGGTAATCAAGGTTATATATTTTTTATTATACATCACATATGATTGCTACACTAAGACATGTATAGTGAGATTCACCTCTAATAATTATGTATGAGGATTATTAAAAACATTTTCAATGCTCTATTTTTTAATCAATTATAATGGCTACATTCTTCCTTTACACATATTTTTAATAGGAACATTTTAAATGCTTTATTTTTTAATCAATTATAATGGATACATGCTTCCTTTGCATATATATTTTTATGGTTCCAATAATAGTTATATTTAGTGTTATTTTTGGTATGGGTTTTATTCAATCTAATGGATTTAGAACTACGCCTCTAAAAAGACAATAATTCTCCAATATGAATAATTCTATGTTTTTAATTAATGAAATTATCTATTTTTTAGATTTATGTAATAATAAAATTAAGGTTGATATTAGACGAGTAATTAATCAAATTATCTATTTTTTTAGATTTATGTAATAATAAAATTAAGGTTGATATTAGACGAGGGTTGTCTTTTGGGGTAAGGGAAAAAAGGTCCCTATTGCATATGTATATTTATTTTCTTTACCCGAGTGTTTTTTCTTCCATCAAAATATATCTTCAAACAATTTTATGTATTTTTTTCCTCATATTAATTTTTTCTGGGTTTTAAATGGAAATTCATTTTAGGCATACGTATTAAGTCTAGTTTTGGTATTAGATGTCAAACAAGATTTATGTTGAATAGGTTATATTAAGTGTGAATTACAATATTGTAGAGTTAATTTTAGTTGAATGATTGGATTTCCTATCTATTTCTTTCAGTCTTTAGAAGATATTAAATCGTTTTTTATTTTATTTTTATCTTAAAATTATATTTAAATATATTAATTAATAATATCAAAAACTACAATGAGGTATTAGAATTTATATTTATGTTTAAGGCACTAAATGTTTTTTTTTAACTAAGACCATTATTAAATATCTTTCTTTTGATATCACTTAGATATTTAGGTTAAGAACATCTACATGATTTTCTAAATTATACTCTAAGTTCATTTATAGATATTTATATACACATCATGTTTAGGTATAACTAATCAATATTAACAATGTATAATCAAATGCAAAATTAAATACAAAAGTAATAAATAGACTACTATAATTAAATAAAATGTTACAAAGAACAAAAAAATTCAAATACAATATATAACACAAATAAATATATTTTGCATATAATATTAAAGAAAATAATCTAAAAAACATAATCGAGAGATTAAAGCTATTCCAAACATAATCAACAAAAAGAAAATAAGTTAACTAATTAAAAAAACATCAATACATAATATTATAGTTCTTCATTCAAAATCAATACAATACATAATATTATAGTTTTTCATTCAAAATCAATACATAATATTATAGTTATTTATTCAAACTTTTTGGGTTCTTATTTCCTTTAATTTTATTATGAAACAATTAATTCAACCTTTCATAAAACCCTTTAGGTGTGAAAAACCTTAGATTTTGATATCACTTTATAATTTACCTAACTCAACATGAATGAGTTAGGAGTGTTGCTACTTAATGAAAGTTCTTCTAATATATTAAAATAAATTTATATATCAAAAAAAAATATAACTTAGTAATGGATTTATTACATACCCAAACTTCCATGCTTTGATGAAGAGTAGTTGCTGGTATAAACCAATGCTCTAATGTAAAACCATCAATGTAAAACTTTTCTTAAAATAATTTAGTTTTGAAAAACCTTAGATTTTGATATCACTTTATAATTTACCTAACTCAACGTGAATGGGTTAGGAGTGTTGCTACTAAATGAAAATTCTTCTAATATATTCAAATAAATTTAGATATCAAAACACAACATAACTTAGTGATGAATTTATTACATACCCAAACTTCCATGCTTTGATGAAGAGTAGTTACTGGTATAAACCAATGCTCCATTGTAAAACCATCATTGTGGGGAAAATCACACATAGAAGTCGATTTTTAACCTAACCAATGTAATAATAAAAAATAAATGATGCCCCAAGAGTAAGAATTAATCTAAATAAGAATATAGGGTAACACTCCCTAAGTTATCTACATAGATGAATTCACTCTACCCAACAAATCAAAATAATGGGTCATAAATCCAACTAAAACAACTATTATGTGCTGAAAATTCATCTAGAATTACAACACCCTCACATCTATTAGGGCTATGGTGTGTAAGAAAACTTCCATTCGTACTCTTGGTACCATGGTATCTCCAACGTATGATTTATTTAATAAGACCAGTTCCACTTGTAATCCTAGTACTATACTACCTCCAACAATGGAGTCCTTCCTCCAATCAATATAAGCATCAAACATTAGTCTTTATTAGCTTTCTCAAGCTAGGTACAACCCAACCCCCTCTTACAAAATCATACAAATATGATTTTTTTTTGTACTACTACCATAAATCATACATAAATCCCAAGTCATGTTTATGAAGGAAACAATAAGCAGGTATCCAACTCCCTCTCTGAAAGTAGTCTTCTTATTTTCTATTCTTCATAGAAGGTAACAAATCATTTCTAAGAAATTATTTTTTCTTTCCCATACCACTTTTAATGGTTATTTACCATATTTTAATATACTTGGGGAGAAATTGGTATTAGGGTAAAAATATTGAGGTCATGAAACATATGTTTGGTGAATTAATATTGTTCCCTTTGAGTATTAACCTGTAAATCAACTTAGAAATCATTTCCTAGTGTTCTAGATGACTATTTCCCTTTCCAATATCATAAGGAATTAGTTCTACACTGGAAATCCTGATCGAGAAAAATTCCTTCCCCCTAGATATGATTTCCACCACATTATTACCATTCATCCAAACTTCTCCCAACATCTGACCTAGGTTAATGTGGGTCCCATGAGACATAAATCTACAACAAACAATAGTTCCTCAAAAGAATGTCATATTATTTCAATGATCCATTTGGTTATAGAAAGAGATGGATCGTAACAAAAATCAACATATTACATCTTCGATGATAATGCATGGATACCAATCATAATTGATGCATTAGAAAGATAATTCATAAGTTAGTACAAAAAAAATAGAATCTATTAAACAAATTAAGAAATATATCTGTATTTACCATTCAAAAAAATTATAATGTTCACAATCCAATAAGGTCTATCAAAGAAACAAATAAGAATTAATAAAAGTGTGGGTTTAGGATGGACTCCCAAATATGCCCCTTCATTTTTAGTATTTAATAATTTGTAAAAATATCGAGAATACTTTTTGTAGTTTCATAAAAATAGAATTAAGAAATATATCTTTATTTACCATTCACAAAAAAATACAATGTTCACAATCCAATAAGGTCTATCAAAGAAACAAATAAGAATTAATAAAATTTTGGGTTTAGGATGGACTCCCAAATATGCCCCTTCATTTTTAGTATTTAATAATTTGTAAAAATCTTCACAATACTTTGGGTAGTTTCATAAAAATAGAATGATTGGATTAAAATGGGTTTTTTCTCATATGCCAAAATATGTGCTCATATTAACATTAAGCACATTCTATTGGACAAGATTCTCTTACATAGAGAAATTTTTAGATGTGTTTAGCCTTTAGATTAGGAGAATACTTCTTTTTGGTGTTGGATTTTCCAACAAAGAGGATATCTCCAAGAGTTTTGTTTTCAAGCACATGACTACTAAAAAGGGAATATAGGAAATAAACCTAAACAAAAAATTATGGAGAAACCATATTTGAAGGACGAAGATGATGAGAATGTTGTTAATGAACAAGTTTATATTTCATAGAAATAGAGCATTATTTATCTAGAAGTGTGGAATGATGAATCTTTTCCTTCCTGGGATAATAGAGAAGAAGACATGAATATTAAGCTTTCCTCCTCGAAGGTGGTAGTTATATATGAAGCCCCTCCAAGGAGAATGAAGAGACTTCATGAATATGACACCTGTAATTTAGATAAAGAATTGGTTCCTTCTACAAATGTTGAACTACATACTTCTAAATTATATTTAGTCCCTATGGAACCTTATTCAAGGAGTTGACATGAGATTACAAACAAGTGGAAAACATGCAATATTGAGGGCACTTTTTCAAAGGGACAAAGATGAAATGTACATTAAATATGTAACATTACTCTTATGAGTGAAATGTGCACCTAATAAGTGCAATCCTCATTATATATATGAATTGAAATGAATTGTTTTTCTTTGGAACGGAAAAAGTAGAATTAGACTAAATATTCTTTAGAACGAAAAAAGTGGAATTAGACTAAATATTCTTTAGAACAAGGATTCTCTATTTGACTATAGTGGAAATGCAAGTAGAAACATTATTGTGGATTTCATAAGCGAGGAGGTCTTAAAAAATAAAAGTTATGAATATGGGTAAAATTTTGTATTATATTATTAATGATATGGAATGTTAAAGGAAAATAATGTTCATCCTCAACATCCTTTGTATCACAAATTTCACAAGTTCTTTCATCCGAAAATGTTTTTAAAATTATGTATTATATTATTAATGATATGGAATGTTTGAAGGAAAATAATGTTCATCCTCAACATACTTTGTATCAAAAATTTCACAAATTCTCTCATTCCAAAGTGTTTTTAGGTTTGTTTAGTGACTAGATTCACTATGGAGGCCACAAGCATTGGTCCTAATTTTGATCTTTAAACTCAAAATGTTAGAAAAATATCTTTGATTAGCTAAATTATCTAATCATGTATTTAGAGTCGACAAAAGTACATTTAACTTCAATCAAGATAATAAGGTAAGGAGTGTTATAATAAGTTTTAAAATTAAAAGCCATAAAACATTTTTTTTTTTTTTCCAAAATTTACTCCAATTTTCATGAGGGATGTTGAAAAATAACCAAGATTACTATAGTGTTTAAAAATATATTTTTATTCTCTCAATCCTAGAGTTCAACATTTCTGCATTTATTTTCAAGACTACAATAAAATTTCTAATCACATGTGATCCTCTTCTTGACACTGTAGTTCCATTTTACATGGAAATTGAAGTTTTACTTCAATATTTGTAAGACTGAACAAATTCAAGTGTATTATCTCCTTATGAAATCAAAGGATAAACTATTATTATTTTTATTTAATTATCATTATCTTGGTTTTATCCACATTAATAGAAAATTCATATTTTTTTGCAAAAATTTTAGAGAAATTTGAGTTGCTTGTGAATATCTCTAATAGTTTTTGAAAATCAAATGAAATCATTAACATATAACAATTAACAAAATGAGTTCAATAGTGTTAATATCAATGCATTCTTCTTCTTAACACTAGTTTTATGTAAATTAATTTCCATTAATAATTTATTATCAAATTAAATCTTCACATTTAATATTTGAAATTTACAATGAGGAAGAAGAAAAAGGGAAAAAGAGAAAAATTGAACATTAGATAAAAGATACAACCTATTTCATGTGTGAAAATTCATATATTTAGTATTTTCTAGCGATCTAGCACTAATCTCCAGTCATCCATAGTCATCCATAAAGTGGTACCTTTTTCCCAATATCTCTCATTATACATTTATAACTTAAACTTTTAGCAAGAATCTATAAAGAGATATTGTAAGAAACAAAATAATCTAATATTTTTTTTCTCTTTAATAAATCCAATTACAATCTAATCAAATTATAAATTATAGTTGAATCTATTCAACTTATTAAAACTCTAAGTTTAATAAATAAATACTTATTCGTAACTATTTTCATTACTATATAAATTATATATATTGAAAGTTTATTTTCATTACTATAACAATTATATATATTAAAAATTGACTTTAAAAAGAAATTAATCACTCTAAATTAATTATAAGTATCTTTAAAATCCATTACTATTCTATAAAAATGTAGGGGGAAGGGTCAGAAGAAAAGAAGTGGCTGCGTTTACACGCCTGAAGATGTCAGTGTCATAGGATGTCGAGTGAATGTTAAGCCAGCACGTCTAACCAATGTCATGTAATATTTCTTTAACTTCTAATTCTAATGCAAACTATAAGTTATCAAGAAAGTAAAACTAAAATATCTTTTAACAAAAACCTTCCCAAAATATGTAATGGAAAATTTATAATAATCCACTAAATTAATTTCATAAAAAACAAATTAACAATCAACTTATAAAAAGTAAACATGTAAAAAGTAAACATGGGGATGAGAAGAATAACAATTTCTCTCTCTTATCATTAAACTAAATATACTTAACACAATATCTTGTACAAACTAATTCTACTTAACACAATATCTTGTATGTACCAATATTGAAATGCCAATTTAAACATCAAATAAAAACTATTTAACATACAATATTAAATTAGATAAAAAATTTGTACGAGTGTCCTTTTATGTTAAATAACCTATTTAATGATATAATATATAGGATTATATTAATATCTTTTTAAAAATATTTAATTAATAAATATATATTATTACATTAAATTATATAAAAGAAATTCATATATTTATATTTAATATATATTTTTATATCACTTAATATTATGATGATATTAATTATATGGTACTAATGATATAATATAGAATTATTATTAATATTTTTAAATATATAAATAATAGATACGTGTTCTTATATGGAATAATATGTGTTTTATTTAGAACTTGTCTCTTCACAAATGTTATAATTTTTTATATTTATATTAATAAATATATATTATTACATTAAATTATATAAAAGAAATTCATATATTTATATTTAATATATATTTTTATATCACTTAATATTATGATGATATTAATTATATGGTACTAATGATATAATATAGAATTATTATTAATATTTTTAAATATATAAATAATAGATACGTGTTCTTATATGAAATAATATGTGTTTTATTTAGAACTTGTCTCTTCAAAAATGTTATAATTTTTTGTACACGTGTTTTTTTTAATGTTAAATAACCTATTTAATATGTTAAATAACCTATTTAATGATATAATATATAGGATTATATTACTATCTTTTTAAAAATATATAATTAATTAATATATGTTACTACATTAAATTATATAAGAAATTCATATATTTATATTTAATAATATAATTTTTATATCACTTAATATTATGGTGATATTAATTATATGGTACTAATGATATAATATAGAAATATTATTATTATTTTTTAAATATATAAATAATTTATATGTGTTCTTATATTGAATAATATGTATTTTATTTAGAACTTGTCTTTCTACAAATGTTAAGTGGTATTTATTTGAATACTCTAATTACATTTATAAATATGATATCACTAGACTAGATTTTATAAAAGTGTGTTATGATTTTGTAAGACAAACTCTTATAAAATAAAACTTTGTTACATTAAATTAAATTTGAAAAAATTAATCAATATGAAACTTTGGAATATAATGAAAGTAAATAATGTAATAAAGTCCATATCCTTACAACATTGAGTAAAATAAGATTTAATTACATCAAATTAAATTTGAAAAAAAATTCAATATGAACTTTTCAAATATAAGGAAAATAAATCTCCTTACAACATCGAGTTACATGACATAAATGTTGGAAAGTATTTATCACATAGAAATGTTAAAATGTTAGGGATTTTAGATCATTTACAACGAGGGAGAGTTTTGAACTCCTATGGAATCATTTATCAACCTTAAATTACATGACATAAAGGTTGAGAGGTATTAGTCACATATAAATGTTTAGGGATTTTAGATCATTTACAATGGGGGAGAGTTTTAAACTCCCATGAAATCATTTATCAACCAACAAGCCTCATAGCTAATAGACTCTCATGTTATCATGCTTATCATGCAACCTTTTAGAGAAGTGTCATGGTTGATATTTAAAGAAGAAAACAAACCACATAACTAATGACTAATAGAATTTCATATTATCATGTAACTTATTAAAGAAATACTAGGGTTGATATTTAAAGAAGGAGATTGGTATAAGATGGTTGAAGAGATAGATAAAATAATAAATTATTTTATTATTTATTTTTAATGATTAGTTTTATATATTATTTTTCAGTAATTTTTTTTTTTTTTAAATTATTAATTTCATGGTTGAAGAGATAGATAAAATAATAAATTATTTTATTATTTATTTTTAATAGTTAGTTTTATATATTATTTTTGAGTAATTTTTTTTTTTAAAATTATCAATTTCATTTATTTTTAATAATAAATAAAGTGTCAACTTTAAACATTGGCAATTCAAATTTTTTAACATAGAACTTTTAACACAATCACTTTTATTAATAATAATTTTATTAATGTTTTTTTAAACATTCATATTATATTATTTACCTTAACTATATGATTCTAAACCCTAACTATATGATTCTAATTAATAAAGACAAAATATTTTCTGGTTGATTGGCCTTCTTTTGTGATTTAATTATTTTGTTTGGAAATTTGTGAATGCCGTGGAATTCAATGAGCAACTCTTTAAACATTCATATTATATTATTTACCCTAATTATATGATTCTAAACCTTAACTATATGATTCTAATGCATAAAGACAAAATTGTTGGTAATTGATGCAATCTTGTCAATCATTTGACATGATGCAATCTATTTACAGTTTTATTTTATGTAAGTTAGTATTCATATATAGATTGCCTCACTAAATAATGCATGCAAAATGCATGAGTAGTTTTCTAAAATCAATTATTGTAAGGGAGCATCTAACTGTTTGTTCTATGAGGCTATGTATTGTTATAAAGATCAAGGTTGATCATAGTGAACACAACCTTTTTAGTGCAATTACAATTCTTTCTCCTTTCTATGATATTGTGATTTAAGCATTTAGTATTTAGTATATTGTTATGCTATTTCATTGAATGATTATCTAGTCCATAGATAGGCCTGTATAGATCCTTCATTTGGTATCAGAGTTAGTTGTTGTTTTAGGGTAATCATGTCAAACTCTAATTCATTGCCCATTCCATAATTTAATGGAAGTGATTATGATTATTGGTGCATCAATATGATGACGTTTTTGATAGGGAAAGATCTATGGGAGATTCTAGAAATAGGTTACACAGAGCCAAAATATTGGACCACTCTTAATGCAAATGATAGAGTAGCTAAGAAGGAATCTAGAAGGAAGAATGCTCAAGATTTATTTCATATTCAAATTGCTCTTGATAAAAGTTTGTTTCCAAGAATTGCAGGTGCAAAGACAGCAGTGGATGCCTGGAAGAATCTACAAGAAGCTTACCAAGGCAGTGATCAAGTCAAAGTTGTCAAGCTACATAAATTGAAAAGAGAATTTGAGAATTTGAAGATGCAAGAAGCTGAAAATGTAAGTGATTATTGTGTGAGAGTAAAATATGTATTCAATAAGATGGCTACACTTGGAGAAATTGTGGAAAAAGAGGTTTTGATTAAAAAGGTGTTGAGGTCTCTAATACCAAGGTGGAACCATGTTGCAATAATCATTGAAGAAAGAAAGGATTTGTCTACTCTTGAGTTTGATCACCTAGTTGGATCTCTTATGTCTCATGAAGAAAGATTGATAGATTCATTTGGAGAAAGTGGTGAGAAAGCGTTTTCTTCAAAATTGAAAATTACAAAGAATGAATATGCCAACACTAGTAACAAAAGAAACCAAAGCCAAGGTAGAGGTCAAAACCAGACTTATCCAAGAGGAAGAGGCAGTTCAAGAGGAAGAGGCAGAGGAATATTTGATAAAAGAAATATCATGTTCTATTATTGTAAAAGGTATGGTCACTTTGAAAGGGATTGTAGATTAAAACAAGGCAATAGTAACAAAGGTGTTAATTATTCTCAAGAAGGTGATGAATCCTCTTCAAACAATTTATTTTTATCTTATGACAAAGCTGAAAATGGCACTAAAGATATTTGGTATTTAGATTTAGGGTGTTTTAAACACATGTCAGGAAATAAGAAGCTATTTTCTACAATGGATGGGAGCTTCAAATCTAGGATCAAGCTGGGTGATGACAAAGCATTGGAGGTTTCTGCAAAAGGAGCTATGGAAGTCCATACTAAAGAAGGTATGGAAAGTGTTAAAGACATTTATTACACTCCACAATTAAAGCATAATTTATTGAGTGCTGGCAAATTGTGTGAGAAATATTATAAGGTGGTGTTTGAAAATCAACAATGTACAATTTATGATAAGAATAGAGGGAATAGGGTGGTTATAGTTGTGCCTATGTCAAAGAATAGGATGTTCCCGTTGATGTTTGGAGAACATAACAACCATCTTGCGAATATGGCATATGAAGAAAAAATTTGGTTGTGGCATCTCAGGTATGGACATTTGAATTTTCATAGTCTCAAGCTTCTAACATCAAAAGAATTAGTTTATGGTTTTCCTAAGGTTCAATAACAAAAGGATATTTGTGAAGGATGTGCTAAAGGAAAGCATGCACGAGAGAAATTTTCAAAAGGAAATACATGGAGGGCCAAATATCCACTTCAGTTAGTTCACTCAAACATTTTTGGTTCTATGCAAACAAAGAGTTTGGGTAAGTCATCATATTTTATTACTTTTATTGATGATTACTCACTAAAGTGTTGGGTTTATTTTTTGAAGAATAAGGATGAATCCTTTGATACATTTAAGAGGTTTAAAGCCCTTGTCGAAAATGAAAGAGGTTGCAAAATCAAGTGCTTAAGGACTGATCGTGAAGGAGAATTTTGTTCAAAAGATTTTCATAATTTTTGTGATATGAATGGCATCAAAAGAAAACTCACCAGTGCTTACACACCTCAACAAAATGGAGTAGTAGAGATGAAAAATCGTACAGTGGTGGAAATGGCAAGAAGTATGTTACAAACCAAGGGATTAAGAATTTCTTTTTGGGGTGATGCAGTTGCTACATCTGTATATATTCTCAATAGATGTCCCAAAAGTGCACTTGATATGATGACTCCATATGAAACATGGTATGAAAAAAAACCTAATGTTAATCATTTTAGAGTCTTTGGTTGTGTAGCCTATGTCCATGTAGTTGTTCAAAAGAGACAAGTTAGATCCAAAAAGTGAGTCATGCATTTTTGTTGGATATAGTGAACAAAGTAAGGCTTACAGGTTGTATAATCCCCTCACTAATAGCATTGTTGTGTCAAAAGATGTAATTTTTTATGAAGGGGGAGTTTATGACCTCATCAAAAATGCCATGATGATATATCTAAATCTATTTTGGATAAGGATATTATTGATGATATTGATAATGAGAAGCTCACTAATATTTTAGTTCCAAGTGCTACAAATCCACCAAGTATCCCCTCATGTAATTCTTCAGTTCCAAGTGCAAGCCCAACATCAAATGTAAATTCTGCAAGGAAGGTAAGAAGATTAAGTGACATTTATCAAAGGAGTAAAAGTCCAACACATGAAGAAAATTCAATAGGTGAGACAATAAATTTTTCTTTACATTCCAAGGCTGATTTTCAACCATCATGTTTTAAAGATGCATGTACTAATGAGGTTTGGTTGCAAGAAAATCAAGAAGAGATAGATTCTATTCACAGGAATGATACTTGGGAGCTTACAAAACTTCCACATGAAAAGAAAAAAATTGGTATTTAATGGGTCTACAAGACTAAGTACAATAGTGATGGGAGTGTTGAAAGACACAAGGCAAGATTAGTTGCTAAATGCTTCACACAAAGGTATGGAATTGATTATGAAGAAACATTTGCACTAGTAGCAAGACAAGAGACTGTGAGAATGATGATTTCATTAGCAACTCAGAAGAAATGGAGCATTCATCACATGGATGTGAAAAGTGCCTTTTTGAATGGGTACTTAGAAGAATAAGTGTTTGTGGAACAACCACAAGGTTTTGAAGTGAAAGGAAAAGAACATCAAGTATACAAGTTGAAGAAGGCTTTGTATGGCCTCAAGCAAGAACCAAGAACATGGTATGCTAGAATTGATGGATATTTTCAAGAGAGTGGCTTCAATAGAAGTAAAAGTGAAGCTACCCTTTACTACAAACAAGAAGGTAATGATATTCTTATTGTAAGTCTATATGTTGATGACTTATTATATATGGGTAGTAGTTCTAAGATGAAGAATGAATTCAAAATTGCTATGCTGAATGAATTTGAAATGAAAGATTTGGGTCTGATGCAATATTTTCTAGGTATGGAGGTTTATCAAAATGAGGATGAAATTTTTATTTGTCAAACAGAGTATGCAAAAGATATGTTGAAGAAATTTGATATGGTAGATAGTAAACTAGCCTCCACTCCAACTGCTCATGGAATTGTGTTGTGTAGAGATGATGGTGCTCATGGAATTGTGTTGTGTAGAGATGATGGTGCTGAAATTGTTGATGAGGCAACATATAGAAGTATTGTTGGAAGTTTGATGTTTCTAACCCACACAACACCTGATATTACTTATTCAGTTTCTCTTGTTTCAAGATACATGGCAGAGCCATCTGAAATACATATGAAGGTAGCCAAGAGGATTTTGAGGTATGTGAGAGGAACTCTAAATTTTGGTATTCATTACTACACTTCTAAAAGGTTTAATCTTGTTGGATTTAGTGATTCTGATTGGGGAGGTAGTTTGGATGACCAGAAGTCTACATCTGGTAATTGTTTCCTTTTTGGTTCGGGGTTGATTACTTGGAGCTCAAAGAAGCAAAGTATAGTTGCACTTTCATCCACAGAAGCAAAATATGTTGCAGTTACCTTAGCAAGTACACAAGCATTATGGCTTAGAAAAGTTCTAGAAGAAATTGGAGAGAAGCAAATTCATCCTACAGTGATATTTTGTGATAACACTAGTGCCATGAAATTGGCCAAGAGTCGAGTCCATCATAGCAGGACAAAACATTTTGATTTAAAGTATCATTTTATTAGAGATTTGGTGCAAAAGAAGGAAGTAGAACTATGTTATATAAAGACTCAAGAACAACTTGCAGACATTTTCACTAAGGCAGTTGCTAAAGTCTAGTTGTTAAAATTTCAAGATTCTATTTATAGTTTTATTTTATGTCGGTTAGTATTCAGATATAGATTGTTTGATTAAATAATGCATGCAAAATGCATGAGTAGTTTTCTAAAATCAATTATTGTAAGAGGAGCAATTAACTGTTTGTTACGATTCTTTCCTCTTTCTATGATATTGTGATTTAATCATTTAGTATTTAATATATTGTTATGCTATTTCATTGAACGATTATCTAGTACATAAATAGTCCTACATAGATCCTTCAAAAATCTCTTCTTGTTCATTGGCCTTATGTAATTTAATTATTTTGTTTAGAAATTTGAAAACACCGTGGAATTCGATGAGAGAGCTAATTTTTTATTTACTCATTAGTCATGTTGTCGTTTTTTTATATAGTCGTTTTGGAAATTTGTAAACTATATGAAATTCGATGCGACGAAGAGTTATTTCACACATCGAACAGCCTATCCTTTTTATAATAAAAAATAATCTGAAAGTCTAAATCTCTGCCCCTAATCCAAACGATAACTTATACATTAAATACTATATAGACAAACACGATGTGGGGAATGCTGTAGTGAGATAATGAAGAAACATAGGTACTGACAATTCATGTGGTTTCCATACTGAAATTAGTAACAGCATGTGTTTAAATAGATCTAATGAATGCAGAAGATAAGATTGTATTGTTCAATGCATATGCTTGTGTTATTTGATGCATATGCTCTTCACATTCAGTTCATTATTTATAGCGCCCGCGGACACACGCGTGACGCATAACTGTAATATTTCAGTGATTTGTTTTTATGATTTTCAGGAGTTCTCGATGTTGCAACCTATCTTATTATTACTCAGAGTTGGCATATACGGCGTCGGGCATATCCCATGTTGGATTTCATTCCACATTTATAACCCATCAAAATTGGTCAACGAAATCAGTAAGTGAATGGTAGGAGAAGATCCTTCTCTACATTGACCCGTCAGGTTGGGACTCAGTCTTATCTTGCCCTTTGTACATATAAACATGTAAATCGGTGACCACAGAGTTCATCTGGTACTGCCGTTGTATTTAGTAGTAACTCAGTTGCCACTTGAAATTCAAATCGAAAGCTATGGCGATTAAGGTAAATTTTTCTTCCAGGGGTGCAGTACAGAATGTATGTAATAAATCCATGTAGTATTGTTTCGTTTTATTAGAACGTGGGATTGATCGATTGAAGCTAGATTCACTTGATTTTGTGTCTTATATTGA
>ML781672.1:465998-501435 GCA_009831015.1 Picea engelmannii
GCTAAATGGATTTTAGGGCAAACGTTCTCATCGAAAATGAAAGACTAAAATGGTTATGGGCTGTTCTTTGCAGGTAGAAAAATGGGAATTAGTGCAGGAAAACCGGATAAAGAAAATTATTCTGGACGCTGCCTCAAACTTTGGTTTTGAGGCAGTTTGA
This sequence comes from Picea engelmannii, assembly GCA_009831015.1. Lineage (NCBI taxonomy): Eukaryota > Viridiplantae > Streptophyta > Pinopsida > Pinales > Pinaceae > Picea > Picea engelmannii. Next base: position 466,159 of record ML781672.1, read on the forward strand.
TGCAGAAACCCTTTGTTTCATTTCTCGTATAGTCTAGTTGCATAGAGCAGATCATTTAGGGCCTCCTGTAAAGTTATCCACACGAACTGGATGCGATTATTATTAGTCCCTGCTCAGCAGAGAATCCCAATTTCGAAGTAAACTTGACCGTGCATAAATGACAAACTCTTTTCAGCAAGTTCTCAAACATTGTTATTAATTTAAATTATGAGAAAATGATATTTTACTTTTATTTTTTATTTTTTATGCATTGAAAATGAATTTTTTTTAAAGGAGTGGCTAACTGTGGAGCAATTTTTCTGGAGAGTTATTTTTTCATTTTTTCAGTAGGTTTTCAGTGGTGCTATTTTAAATTTTTGGTCATTCTAGAATTTTGATGATTTTCTGAGCATTTGGGTTGGTTTAAAATAGGCAAAACTCTTAAGATAAGATTCTGAAATGCATGGAACTTTGATCCATGAAAAACTCAATATTGCCAGATTCAGATCCAATTTAAAAAAAAAAAAAAAAAAATTGTTTGCTCCTGAATTAGCTTTTTACTCCAAAACTATAACCCTTTTGTTTGAATAATTAAAATTTTATTGTGATCAAACACTATCCACTACTTTCGTGAGAATGTTAATGATCTATTTATACACTACTTTCGTGAGAATGTTAATGATCTATTTATACTCCACCACTTGAGAAAACGTTCATGCTTTATTTATTGGTATGTGCTCTTACTTTCTGCTTCTGTTTATTATTCCGTGTCTTTAAAATGCTAGTATTTAGTAGATTGAAGTCGTAATAGCAGGTAATGGTTTGAATTTTGAATTTAATTGTTGTAATAATTGGAATTTTGTGTGGCTAAAAATAGAAAAAAAAATATGGAAATGAAAATTGGGGATGATGACAGCAATAATTTTGTATAATTGTTTTTCAAGAATAAGATGAAAGAGTTTAGAAAAGTTTTTTTTAACAAAAAGTAAAGAAAACATACAAACTCTTTAAAAATTAATATGTTATTTTTAAAAGGAAAAAAATTAGATCAATTTATCACAAATATAATCAAAATAAATGCATATAAGAAGATTTTCTTGATAAAGCATTGATCTTTAAGACTTGGTGTAGAGGAAGGTATTAAATATTTTGTGGCAAGAAACTTGTGAGAGAAATGAGATTATATTAAAGTGAGATCCACACAAATGACAAACGATTACTTATAGATAATAATAGTTCATCCAAGAGAAAATGATGCATAAAAAATATAAACTTATGCTTAGTTTGCAAATAAGGATAAATTAAGGATGAAAATCTTGTGATGATACATCATGATGAAAAATTAAGATATAAACCTTGAAATCAATGTGAAGATTTAAATAGTTTACATATATTTTGAGTTTTTCAACAAAAGAAAATTGCACTTATATTAAGAATGTTTTAGAACAACCCCAAATAATGAGTGTATAAAAAGTTGAGACATTCCTAAATAAAAAGCATAAAACTACAAATGTAATTTTTCCTAATTCTTAACACAATAAATTCTACAATGTCTAAGGTGATACTTATGATTATAAGATAAGACCATGGTTTGTTATTGTATTCATTATTGTGATGTAGAGTTTGTCTTCATGTGAGTATCTTTCTTCAGTGTTTTTAGGAGGTTGTGCGATTTTTAATTGGATGAAATATTTTAACCAAGAAGATTGTTTTTAACTTGAGAATGAGTGGTTGAAGGATTTATCAATCTCTCTAGAAGGTCCCGTAGATCATTATTACAATGTGTTTTTTTTGTGTGTGTGAATTATTGTTTCTCCATGATGTTGTGAATCTTAATTTTTCCATTGCACTAGTATTTTGATTGTGAGATAATATTTATAGGTTGAAGAGGTAGTTTTTGGTTATTATACTTTTTTTAATTAATCACTTGTGTGAGAGAGAACCTCATGGATATCTTCCTGAATGCTTGATGGAACTTTCTTTTGTTGAGTGAAAATTGAAAGGTTTCCAAGAAAAACATTTACAGTCAACAAGGATAATATCCTATGTTTTTTCATAGGTTGAACCTTGTAAGGTTGTTGTAACACCCTTATTTCCCCCAGTTTGTAAATATAATTACTCTCATGACCAAAACTATAGACATGCATATTCTGTGATCATTGAAAGACAATGGACCTTTGATAAATTATGTAATGTGATTATTTGGTCATTAATGGGATGACCTTCATAGGTTATGATGTCATGAGACGAATAGTGCAAGAGGGAACCTATTACTAGTTCAAATGACCTTTCCAAGAAGTACCCTGTCAATTTAAAAGAAAGTGAAGACCCCGAACTGTCCTCATCCCATAAAATTGATTACCAAAGCTGGTAGTTGGCTAGTGTACTTCCAAAACCAATGAATGATGGGAATAAGTACCCATCAAGAAGCTTCTAAAACGACTCATGAGGTCTTCGTGAAGAATAAATGAAAATAAAGGGATGAAAGAAAGTAAGAGGAGGGAAGAGACAAACACACATATGGTTTTGGGGAAAGCCTGAACACTAAAGTGGAGACAAGGAGAAATCTTTGGTGTGAGGAAGAAAGAAAACAAAAGTGAAGAAGTAATATATTATCCCTATAAAACTTGTTGAAAACCTAATTATCCTCTTGTGGCATCATATCTTGGCTCACGGGTGGCTAGTTGTAGCAGTGCATAGTGCAACCTTTCCTATGGTTGGGTGGAGAGTGGCACACCCTTTAGTACTTGCCATCATCTCAAAAATTTGTAGATAAGTACTTGTTATATATTATGTGTGTTGAAAGGAATAACATAGGTTTGCATGGTCTTTATTGTAATCTCTATATTTAGAAAATAACTGCAAGTATTTTTGTTGGTATAATTCTTGGGCGATGAATGTGTATATTCATTTGAGTATTTAAATAACTTAAAACCCTTCTATATCTCTAGTTGAAAGATGAACCCAAATCTTGGTGTGACTATATATGATATGGTGATCTTATATATCTCTATGTGTATGCAATTGTGTAGCAAAGTATTGGGATCCTTGTAGCGAGTGAATACTTTTGGGGTATGATGAAATAGAGGCACCCTGGGTAGGAAATGGAATTCCTTGGACCCAAGTGAGTGCTCTAAAAAACTCATAAGTATTGAGAAAGATTGGAGAAAATTGTCGTGAAATTTGGCTAAATCCTGGACCTTTATCTAAATGGGTGGGTGTGATTTAATAATAGTGATATGTGTTGCTAGACATGCTATTAGGTATTCTACTCTTAAATTTTGCTTATTGCAATTTCTTCATTTGATATTCATTTCATCTTAGCATTACTCCAAACATATCTAGGGTTCTAGCTTTGCGAACAAGTGATGGTTTGGGTTTGCTAGGTTTCCCATTCTATCGAGCATTTATTAAGGACTTATAATGTAAAACTATAGTTAATTTGGCGATTTAAACTTTGATACTAGATAAGGAGGAATATCACATGCATGCAAAGGAAATGATTAATGTTTATCTAGTTGAGGTGGATTTGGTTGGTGGATGTGATTTTTGTTAGTGTGTTTGTTTAGATTGTATCTATTTATAAACATATGGCAATTGTGTGACTTAATCTGACATACATTCTTTCAACTTCCCAACGAATCTTAGGTGTTTATTGGGCCTCCTCAATCCTATAAATTGAGGAGCTCTCCTTGTAATTAATTATATATGTTTTATATATAGAACACATAATATATGTTTTATATATAAAACATATAATATATGTTATATATAAAACATATAATATATATGTTCTATATATAAAATATACAATATATATGTTCTATATATAAAACATATATAATATATGTTTTATATATATATAACACATAATATATGTTTTGATTATTAATATATTATTTTCTATTAGTATGAGGATCATTCATGATCTGGGTTGATCGTGAGATCTCTACATGGTATGTGTTACACACCTAAATGTCACACCATCAAATTTCTCACTTACGTGTCGTAAGTGTCGTATGCACCTTATCAAGTGTCATATGTACCTTACAAAGTGTCGCATGAACTTTAGTAAGTGTCACAAATTCATGACCATGAAGGTCTATATGTCATGATCCCTATACAAGTTGGAAGAGAAATATAACATTTGAAGGTTGAAATATCATATTTTACCTTATTTTATTGACCTTCTTGGAGTATCATCACCCCCTTGCCCATATACATAGGGTGATGAACCTTGATTATTTCTCCTTGCTTATTGTTAGGGAAGAGACACTATAGTTCCTTGCTCAGTTCTAAGGGAGTCATGAAGTGGTTGCAACTAAGACACCTTATTTGTTGGGGAAAATATGAGAATATTGAGTTGATCTAGGATCAAGAGTTCAAGTCATCTACCTTTTCTTCATCCCAGTCACTAAATCCCAACATCATGCGATACATATTCAACCATATTCCCAAAATAACCTATGGTGGTTGTTCCTCAAACTCCTATATAATAAAGGCCATTCTTGGGTGAAAGGGAGAACTTCGGAATATCATACCTATGATCCCGTGACATTCAAGAGGAAGGAGGGATTTCAGAGTGTCAAACCTTTGATATTGTGAGGAGGTAGTTCATAGCATCACACATATCATCTAGTAATGGATGAAGGGGTTGGAAAAAACAGGTCTTGGAGAAATTGTTGTAGCATTGACATTGAGGTTGTAAATCTTCCATTTATTTCCATTTTTAATATATAACTTGACATATTTCTCTTAATGTCTACATTGTTCATTTCATGAATGTTTATCTTTGTCTTGTTTATGTCCATCATAGATAAATCTACTTTCATTTAACGATATGTAGTAGAAAAATAGGATTGTCTTGTCTCTTGTAGGAGGGCTACTTCCACATTAGGAGCTTGGAGATCAATTTCAACAGTTGGAGTAGCAAGGAAAACCTACATGAAAGAGGTAAGCCATATACATTTTCCTCTTTCTCTCTCTCTTCTAATTTCATTAATGAAAATATAAATTAATATTAAGGGGAAGTTAGTGTCCATTTGTTTTCCTTCTATCTTGGATCGAAGGAAACCTAATCCAATAAGAGTTCAACTTGTCCACAGTGGGAATTTCTCACAACAATATCAGAGCAGGTGCTTCCTACACTACTTGTTTTCTGAGTAGGTTTATACGTGTCCTACTATTTTCTGATTTACAAGTGGTGTTATCATTTTTATTTTGGATCTGTGTACCAAACGACTTGTATTCCTTAGGCATTTGCTGGTTTGTGCATTCGTTGATCGATGCATGTAATGTCCATCCTTTTTGATAGATATTGCAACATTGTCAGTCTCATTTATTGGTTGTTATTCTCGACTCATAGAAACGTGGTGTGAGATATACATTTTCTTACTAATCCAATCATCTGAATATTCCTTTTATTGATAGTAATTGGGATTTCAATTCCCTCTATGTAAATTCAAACTTTCGGGTCATCGGGACACTCTAATACATCCATCTGTCTACATATGTACAAGATTGTGAATTCTTGTTTCCTCCTTTGTGTACACAGTGAACTCATAGAAACAACATATGATAAACCAAAAACCTTACTTCTGAGGCTTGGGTTCATTCCCTATAGCGATCTTTGCATGGGCATGTCGATGCCCTATATTACGGGCCAACCTTGACTCTTTCAGGTGGTTATTTTGTGGTGGTTCATCTATAGGGTATTTTTCACGTCCCAGGATTATATTGGAGTGCACGAGATCCCTCCACGAGCTAATAATTGCGATTAGGATGAGTGAACAGGCGTTTAGTTATTTCATGAGTGAAGTTGGGTTACTTGGGCATGTGAAGTTGTGCCAAGTATGACTTCACCGAATGAAATTGTGACATAGGATGGTGAGTTGACCAAAGAGCTAGTTGGGTGGGCTCCCCAAGGAGACATGGATGCTTCGCCGAAGAAACGAATGGTTGGTGAAGTTGGGTGTGATGGAGGCATGCACGCCCAACAAAACACACAAGATATGGCTTGATGGATGCAAAACCAAGGATGGGCACCCATGGGAGCTTTGGGTACCCCATCGGTGAAACAAGTCGTCCAAGCAAAGGTGAATTTCCAAAACATGCGACGAACATCTTGCAATGCAGTTGAGCAAGAAAACGAACAAGGCCATAAGTTGTGCGCATTTAACCGAAAGTTGACATCGACTGGGGAAGAGGGTGCACTTGGAATATGAGTGTGTCGCTTGACTAGTTGGTTGAACATGCGAAAGTGGAAAACTAACCAAGAGTGCCCGTTGGCTTGCGATCAAAGAGACATGTCGGTTGGAAGAGTCGTGTCACAAGGAAAGGGTGCGTGACTATTTAACCAAGTGCGAGATGGGCATTTGGAAATTGGGCTAAGGTAAGGAGTTGAGAGACATTTCTTCAGAATCATAGGCTGAGGAGTCCGTGGTAGTGACCAAGGAGGGAGATGAACTCTCCCAAAGGATCCAAGTAGACCCTTGAGGGTAACTTGGGCTGCCTTAGGGAGGATCCTTCATAGATATGGGAAAGTCTTTCTCAAGGAATTGTTTAAGGCAAATCGAACTGTGGTAAGGAAGGAAGCGTCTCTCAAAGCTATGGAAAGAAGGAAAAGTATGAACCAAACAAGGGGACAGACGCACAAAGACATAAATAGAGTTATCGCAAAGATGAAGTTTGAGGTGGTTGATTCTGTGATGACGAAGGAAGGATGCATGAAGCCAGCTTGTTGAACAACTATATGAATTTCACAACTTCTACTTAGCAAAAAATCATTATGTAAAATTTCTTTGTGTGGCACGAGGGTTTATCTCAACACACTATTTTTTGGTTTTGTGTTAATATGTCTTTTTGGTATTTTGTAGGTTTAGCCGCCCACACATATGTTTCGTTTGTACTTGTATGAATGGTTTCTTTTAATTTCCCAACTAAGTATATAAGATAACATAGACATAATATAAGTAATAAAAGGAGATGTAATGAAGTAAGGCATAGTCCAAATCAATTAATTTATTGTGGTTTTACCGATAAATGAATGATTGCGGTGTCACGCAGTGACTAGGAGTGTCGAGTGATTTCTCCGATTGACCACATGCTCAACAAGCCCATGACAAATGGTATCAGAGTGGTCATCAGAGAAGATTGTGGAAGTGATTCTGGTGGATGATTTGTTAAGATCTTCACCACTTCCACTTCCATGACGGATCGTATTATAGAGAAAAAAATCAAGCATGAGAGCAAGGTCAATTTGGGTGCGTTAAACATAGGTGGTTGTGAAGGTGATTCTATGGTGATGGAGGAAGCACTGTCGCAGAGTTACAACAATGATCACACAAGTGTTTTGAGTAGTCGGTGAATTGGGTCACCGTCGTTATTTGGATGGAATAATGAAATTTGGTTGCAAAGAAAAAAACTGAGCATGATTTCCACTGTGAGAACTTCGCGCCATGCACTGCTGAGATTGTGCATGGTCTCCTAGTGAGAAGACATTACAGGGTGTGAAGATAAAAAATGGAGAAGGAAGGTTCAGTTGAACGCATAGACTGGATCACAGTTGGGCACATTTTCCACAGTGCCAACTTCGTGTTGTGCACCACCGAAGAGAAGTTGGTCCAGTTTAGTTGCGATTGAGGATCACAACTTTTAGAAGAATGTCATAACAAAAAAAGACTTGACGGTTGGTTGGTGTGCATGGTGTCCTGGTGTTGAGGCACTACAGGGAACGAAGATAACATGTGAAGAAATGGAAGATGGGATTGATTAGGTGCAGCCATGAGGAAAGTGACTTAGATGAATTTCAAACATCCTAGTTTTTCATTTGCATACTTGCGACAACAAGAAGAATCAAACCATGAATATGCGAAAGAAGTCGTGAAAAGGTATGTTCATTTCAAATTTATTTTCAAAATATGATTTGTTGCGTTGAGTTCATTGAAGAGAGACAGAAAGACTTGGTCGAGGACAGGTGTAACCTGTTTCCATCATAGACTTGGGAGAGGTCCAAGTGTTGTGAACTTCACCAAATACATGAACAGTTCAGAGAGCTCAAAAGAGGGTAGATGTGAACGAATACTTGGAGCGAGCTACTCGGGAGAGTCCTAGAAGAGGGACTTAGGAAAATTTGGTGGAAGAAATGGGGACGAGTTGAACATTTGTTGCAGCTTCGTATAGAGTGCATTGAAGGGCTTGTTGTAACGAAGAAGGAAACAAGATGCATATTTTAGTTGAAGAGTTGGATGAGGTACTTTGGTGCATGAGTAACTTATACATATTTGTTGAGTTGTGAGGTGAATTAACCATCACAACAAACATCCAAAATTTGAAGTGTTTTGATAGAGGCAAAAAATTTCTTTCCAAGAAAAGAACAAAAGAAACAAATAGTCGATCAAGGAGACTGTTCTCAGAAAGTTGTGATGAGTTAGACCACAGCCTAAGTGGACAAGGTGATGTGATCCTGCTCATGGTATGGGACATGAGATAGGTAGGGCATTCTCAGGATACTTGTGAATGTGGGATGACACAAATCATTGTTTGAATTTGATAGAGGAATTGGATCAGACATGTTTAGACATGGAAGTCTTTGGGTGGATCGTTAAACTTGGATTCATTTGGACAGTATGTTGAGAGAGTTGTGAGGACAATTGCAAACTTACGCAGATCGAAATATCGCACAGGTAGGATGAAACAAACCATGAAGGAAGTAGTGTGGAGGTGACTATTGGATGTGCAAAACTAGTGCACTTGGAGTGTTTCATGAACAAATGAAGAAGAGGATGGGAGGTTGATCGATGAAGCAAGGGTTATGTTTTCCCTGGGAAGATTCATCAAGCGAACCAATATGCCATGAGGGGCATGGTTGCAACAGTGATGAGGTAGACCTGAGCTCCCTACAATCTGTAGGAGGAGAAAAGAAAGTGAATTTAGTTGTTCATATGAGTGACATACGTGCAATGATATCCTTTCATTTTTTAATATATTGGTTATGAAATGAGTTGGGTACGATGATGGGTGATAGAGACAACAAATTTTGCAGTATAAACCAAGTAAGAAATGAATGACATAAGGCATGACATTTTGTTTCAAGGAAGATAGAAGAGACAAAAAGGGAGTCAATCAAGAAATTGATCAATAACTACAATGGGAAAGATGCGCGACAAGTGATATGAGGGAGTTTGTCGGTGGTATGGGAAATTAGGTGCACGAACATTCCTGGGGAGCTTGGATAGTGCATATTGACTTAGGGTTGCTGATTGGAAGATGTATTGGGATAGGAAGAACTTTGTTAGAAGTAAGTGCATAATCCTTTGGGTGGTTCCTTCCACTTGAATAACTTGGGTAGAGTTGGATTTGTAGGAGGTTTTGATTTGGAAAAACATCGCAGGAAGACAGGGAGAGAAACATCCTTGGTTTCACAAGTAGATGGGAAGATAAATCGAGTAGGAAATGAAAACCAAAGTCTAAGTGGGAAGTAGAAATGCAAACTGAAGCCTGAGTAGGGATACGACATATTGAGTTCGGGAGTCCAAACACTTGGGCATTGTGATAGAATTCCTTGATGGAGATCATACAACAAGGAAAGAGTTGGATAGTGTGGATAATGGTTGAACCAAGATAGCTACATGATGGAATGCATAGTACATTTCATAGGTTGAGCACTAAGTTGGATTAGCTACCCAACTTGTTCAAGATGTGGAGTCTAGACAATGTGAGAAACATGATGAAAGTGGTTGGATTGGGGCAAGGTTTGTCATCATAGTTCAGTAGACGGTTGCGATCAGAAGTCAAGACACCTAGATGAAGGATTGTTGAGGAAGAAAAGACTTTGAGTGGGGGATCATGTCACGTCCCAGGCTTAGATTTGAGCATGCGGGCTCTCTCCATGAACTAAGACTTGTGATTCGGATGAGTCAATGAATGTTCGATTATTTCATGAGTGAAGTTGGGTTACTTGGGCGTGTGACATTGTGCTAAGTATGAATTCACCAAGATGGATTTGCAATGGAGAATGGTGACTTAACCGAAGATCTGGCTGGGTGGGAGCCCCACGAAGACATGGACGCTCCAGCAAAGAAACAAATGGTTGGTGAAGTTGGGTGCGACAAAGGAATGTGCACCCAACGAAACACATAAGAGATTCCTTGAAGGATTTGAAACCAAGGATGGGCGCCCATGGGAGCTTTGTGCACCCCATCGGTGAGACAATTCGGCCAAGAAAAGGTGAAAACCCAAAATGTGCGACGAATGTCTTGCGATGCGATTGAGAAATCAAATATACGAAGGCATAGTTGGGTGTGTTTAACCAAAAGTTGACATTGGCTGGGGAAGAGTGTGCGCTTGGAAGATGAGCACACCCCTTGATTAGTTGGATGAACCTGTGAAAGTGGAAAAATAACCAAGAGTGCATGTTGGCTTGCGATCGAAGGGACACGTCATTTTGAAGAGTCGCGTCACAAGGAAAGGGAACGTGACTATTTAACCATGTGTGAGCTGGGCATTTGGAAATTGGGATAAGGAAAGGAGTTAAGAGACACTTATTAAGAATCGCAAGTTGAGGAGTCTTTGGTAGTGACCAAGGAGGGAGATGAGCTCTCCCCAAGGAGCCAAGTAGACCCTTGAGGGTAACTTGGGATCCCTTGGGGAGGAGCCTTCGCAGATCTGGTAAAGTCTTTCTCAAGGATTTTTTTAAGGAAAATCAAATTGTGGTAAGGAAGGAAGGGTCGCTCCAAGCTATGGCAAGAAGGAATAATATAAACCGAACAAGGGGACGAATGCCCAAAAACAAAAACAAAGGTATCACAAAGATGAAGTCTGAGGTGGTTTCTTCTGCAATGATGAAGGAAGGATGCACAGAGGAAGCTCATTGAACAACTATATGACTTTCACAAATTCTACTTAGGGAAAGATCCTTATGTAAAATTTCTTCATGTGGCATGGGGGCTTAGCTCGACACACTGTTATTCAGTTTTGTGTTAAGATGTCTTTTGGGTATTAGGCGAGTTTGGCCATCCACACATATGTTTCGTTTGTACTTGTATGAATGGTTTCTTTTAGTTTCACAACTAAGTATAATATAACACAGACATAACATAAGTAATAAATGAAGTTGTAATGAAGTAAGGTGTAGTTCGATTCAATTAATTTACTGCACGGTTTTATCGATAAACGAATATTTACAGTGCCATGCGGTGACTGGGAGTGTTGAGTGATTTTGTCGCCCGACCATATGCTCACGAGGCCCGTGACAGTCTTCCTTTCAGTTCCAACAAGATCACATTTGTTAGTTCTATTTAGGACTGGATGTACGCAATTTTCTACGACTAAGAAAACTAATTCTGATTGAGGCATCCTCGAGAGTTGGATCCGAGGGGGTTATGGTCGCCATAAGGTGTAGGTTTAAATTACTTAGGGATTTGTAAAATCTGCTGATTCAATTTTTGTTTAGGCGCATTTGGGTTATGTTCTCCTCGTTCATCAGTCCTCTTTTAAATATCTCAATGATCGGCGAAAGAGAGTATATTTTGATGCCTTGCGGCTATGGTCAAAAAAATTGAAGAGCATGAAATGGTTTTTATCCATCCCATACGATCCATCATGAATAATCATAGCGGATTTGGGTTGGACCTCTCAAGTGTTTGATCTCTTTAATCTCGACCATTTCTCCCTTTTCTGGTAGACCTTGATGGTGGTTATGATTGTTATAATTTTTACGACTAGCTTTGGGTCAGTTTTCATTTCAAAATTGATGAAGAGGATAGTGATGGGCTGTGCACATGGGGTGTTTAGGGTTCCTAAAGATATATTTTTTAAGAAGAGGAGATCACCCCTGTATTTCTCTCCTTTCGTTGTGGCCCTGCTCCACAGACCTCGGCTGTAGACAATGTGAAGGAGTTTGTATTTGTTTTGGAGGCCCTTTGAAAAATGGTTTATTTCTCCAAATTATTGTATTTTATAGGTTATTGGCCAAGTTTTCACCATATCTTTTAAGATAAGTGTCCATTTTCCTTTTTTTTTTAAAGGAGTTGCAAAGAGTGTTCCACTCTCTCTTTTTAGTGAGTGGTTGCACACCATAATGATTTTTTTAGTTGGGATTGTTTTTATCATCATGAGCTCAATGAAAAAATGTTGATTCCTCTATTGTAAATGGGTAACTAACATGGCCATGTTTTCTAGGACCCATATCGAGAATTGTTGTCCATGATGGCTTTGTAGATAGTTTTAAGAGTACATAACGACAAATTTGAATCCATGTACTGCCTTATTCTGTAGTATGTTGGAGCTCACCACTTTCGAGTGCTTCTTGCTTAAGTTTCTTTTCATATTTGCGACATTTATCTCATACTCCATACTTGTCAAGAATTGTGACATCCATTTCCATCATCTTTTCCACTCAATTCAACCACTGATTCCTACTACTTTTAAGAGTGACCCTCGTATCAACCACTGATTCCTATTTTGACTCAGTGGTCGTAGCATCTACTGCCCCATGCATTCTAGTGAGAAGGATTGACATCCATTAAATGTCACGAGGATTTCTATGTGGAGTCTCATTTAAGAGGATCATTTCTTTTTTCTTGAGAATTTTGAAATTTGTATCTCTACATGAATCTTTATGTCATTGAGAACGTGGGTTAACTGGTCCTTTTTAGAGGCTTGGACATACTTCCTATTAGAATTTTTCAACATCCACATGCATAATTGAACCTTTTATGGTTGGTGGTGTTTTCTTCTGTTCGAATCCTTGTTCTGGTTCTTCACTGACACCTATTTTTTGAAGCATTTATGTGATGTTTGTTAGTTTTTTCTATTCTCGTGCCTTTGCAACCAATCCTCTTCAGCTTCATAATTCAACCAGGTTCTTTGATGCTACTTGTCCCTCTTATTCAAATCTTGGTCATACTTCTTGATTCGATCTTTCAACCTCGGCATGACTCATGCCCTTGATTTTCAATGCAAATTTGTGGGATCTTCTTTGTTTCATCCAACACCATTTTCAACACTCACATTTTTCTCTCTTTTGGAGAGGAGTTTTTTCGTACAAGTTTTTCTCATTTTCTTCAGTTATGACAGTTTGTACATGGGTACCTTATTAGGCCTTGTTATCAGGACCCATATTTTTTCTTATTTGTTCCTCCAAATGTTTCTCTTATGGAGGAGTGTTAGTGTGTTTGTTTAGATTGTATATCTAAACACATGACAATTGTGTGAGTTAAGCTCACGTAGATTCTTTCAACTAGCCGTATAATCTTAGGTGTTTGTTGGGCCTCCTCAATCCTATAAATTGAGTATCTATCTTTGTAATTAAGATTCATTCATCATCTCCAATTAATAGATTATTTTCTATTAGTATTAGTATGAGGATAATTCATGATGTGGATTGATCCCCAAATCTCCACAATTTTTGGGTGAAACTTTCAACTTGGGTCTCTGTCAATTTAAAGACAATGGCAAGGGCTTCAAGGCTTCTGGTCAATATACCAGAAAGAAAGATGATCAGGTCAACTTGGCCTTCCATGGCTTCAACTCTCCGCTCCATTCTTTCATTCTACACGTAACCAAATTTTCCTTTCGTTATTTGTCTTGGAAGAATATTTCATGGTTAAAAAGGTTATATTCATGGTTCCCAATAGGTATAACATTAAGCACAAAGGAGAGGGGATGGTTGCGACTTGGCCTCATATCGATGATCTTTCTTATAATCTTTTCTTGGTTGGGTAGGAATCACATATAGTGTTAGGTTCTGGTAATCAAGGTTATATTTTATGATTATACATGACATATGATTGCTACCCTAAGACATCTATAGTGAGATTCACCTCTAAGAATTATGTATGAGGATTATTAAAAACATTTTCAATGCTCTATTTTTTAATCAATTATAATGGTTACATTCTTCCTTTACACATATTTTTAATAGAATTATTAAAAACATTTTAAATGTTTTATTTTTTAATCAATTATAATGGATACATGCTTCCTTTGCATATATATTTTTCTCGCTCCAATAATGGTTATATTTAGTGTTATTTTTGGTGTGGGTTTTATTCAATCTAATGGATTTAGAACTATGCCTCTCAAAAAAACAATAATTCTCCAATATGAATAATTTCATATTTTTAATTAATGAAATTATTTTTTTCAGATATATGTAATAAGACCATTAAGTTTGATATTAGATGAGGGTTGTCTTTTAGGTAAGGGATTATTCATATTTTTAATTAATGAAATTATTTTTTTCAGATATATGTAATAAGACAATTAGGTTTGATATTAGACGAGGGTTGTCTTTTAGGTAAGGGAAAAAAGGTCCCTATTGCATATGTATATTTATTTTCTCTACCCGAGGTTTTTTTTTTTTCCATCAAAATATATCTTCAAACAATTCTATGTATTTTTTTTCACATATTACATTTTTTGGGTTTTAAATGGAAATTGATTTTAGGCATATGTATTAAGTCTAGTTTTGTTACTAGATGTCAAACAAGATTTATGTTGAATAGGTTATATTAAGTGTGAATTACAATATTGCAGACTTAGTTTTAGTTGAATGATTGGATTTCCTATCTATTTCTTTCAGTCTATAAGAAAATATTAAATCGTTTCTATTTTCTTTTTATCTTGAAATTATATTTAAATATATTAAATTAATAACATCAAAAACGGCAATGAGCTATTCGGATTTATATTTATGTTTAAGACACTAAATGAATTAGGGTTGATATTAGACGAGGGTTGTCTTTTATATTTATGTTTAAGGCACTAAATGAATTAGGGTTGATATTAGACGAGGGTTGTCTTTTAGGTAAGGGAAAAAAGTCCCTATTGCATATGTATATTTATTTTCTTTACCCTATTTTTTTTTCCATCAAAATATATCTTCAAACAATTTTATGTATTTTTTTCCACATATTACATTTAGGAACTGCCTTTGAAACTGCCTTTGAAACTGCCTTGGGTGGGAATAGCCTTTGGGCCCTCAGAATCCAGACCTATGTCTCGGAATAAAACTTATAAGCCTTCCTCGGTAACCTATGCCTCTGACCTACTCCTTGGGACCAGACTTACACTCCTCATTACATTTTTTGGGTTTTAAATGGAAATTGATTTTAGGCATACGTATTAAGTCTAGTTTTGGTACTAGATGTCAAACAAGATTTATGTTGAATAGGTTATATTAAGTGTGAATTACAATATTGCAGAGTTGGTTTTAGTTGAATGATTGGATTTCCTATTTATTTCTTTTAGTCCATAAGAAGATATTAAATCGTTTTTATTTTCTTTTTATCTTGAAATTATATTTAAATATATTAAATTAATAACATCAAAAACGACAATGAGCTATTAGGATTTATATTTATGTTTAAGGCACTAAATGTTTTATTAAATGTTTTCTTTAAACTAAGACCATTATTAGATATATTTCTTTTGGTATCATTAGATGTTTAGGTTAAGAACATCTACATGATTTTCTAAATTATACCCTAAGTTTATTTATAGATATTTATGCAAATCATGTTTAGGTATAACTAATCAATATTAACAATGTATAATCAAATATAATAAAAAAATAATATATATAATAAATATACTACTATAACTAAATAAAGTGTTACAAAGAACCAAAAAAAACTCAAATACAATATATAACACAAATAAATATATTTTGAATAGAATATTAAAAAAAATAATCTAAAAAACATATTAAATAAAAAAATAATATATATAATAAATGTACTACTATAACTAAATAAAATGTTAAAAAAAAAAAACTACAATATATAACACAAATAAATATATTTTGAATATTATATTAAAAAAACTAGTCCAAACACAATCAAAAAAAAAAATAAGTTAACTAATTCAAAAAAACACCAATACATAATATTATAGTTCTTCAATCAAAATCAATACAATCAAAATCAATACAATACATAATAGTATAGTTATTCATTCAAAATCAATACAACATATAATATTATAGTTTTTCATTCAAAATCAATACATAATAGTTTTTCATTCAAAATCAATACATAATATTATAGTTTTTCATTCAAAATCAATACATAATATTATAGTTTTTTACTCAAGTTTTTTGGGTTCTTATTTCCTTTAACTTTATTGTGAAACAATTAATTCAACCTTTCATAACACCCTTTAGCTATGAAAAATCTTAGATTTTAATATCACTTTATAATTTAATTAACTCAACATGAATGAGTTAGGAGTGTTTCTACTTAATGAAAGTTCTTCTATTATATTAAAATAAATTTAAATATCAAAAGACACTATAACTTAGTGATGAATTTATTACATACCCAAACTTTCATGTTGTGATGAAGAGTAGTTGATGTTATAAACCAATGTAAAACCATCAATGTAAAACTTTTCTTAAAATCATTTAGTTGAGAAAAACCTTAGATTTTGATATCACTTTATAATTTACCTAACTCAACATGAATGGATTAGGAGTGTTCCTACTTAATGAAAATTATTCTAATATATTAAAATAAATTTAAATATCAAAACACAATATAACTTGGTGATGAATTTATTACACAACCAAACTTCCATGCTTTGATGAAGAGTAGTTACTGGTATCAACCAATGCTCCAATGTAAAACCATCATTGTGGGGGAAATCACACATAGGAGTCGATTTTTAACCTAACCAATGTAATAATAAAAACTAAATGATGCCCCAAGAGTAGGGATTAATGTAAATAAGAATATAGGGTAACACTCCCTAAGTTATATAAAGGTGGGGTAAGTAGCCGAATTGGCAAGTCGCTCTTGTAATGACGGTGTGACCCGTGTTCGAGTCTCTCAAAGGCATTTCTCACTCGAATGGGAGTGTTGATTCGGTGATTGGGCATGTTAAAGTTGCATTGCATTGTAGGAGCATTTAATCGGGATATGAACCCCCATCTTTTGCCCCGGATGGGGTGACACGCGGCATAGAGGAGGCGACACCTGGACTCGCACTCAACTCTGGTATAATGGCTGGTTTAATGGCTGATGGCCACTACCCACACATCCGCATTAACGATGGTGGACGGCCATAGCAGAGGGAATGCGACGAAGGTACTCCTCCCTCGCGTGACCATTAACCCCCCATGCGCACACGGATTCATCGCTGATATGGATGGATGGAGGCTTCGGCAGTTTGATTATGGTTTTTCTTTTGTGCCCGGACAGCGAAGGAAGGCTCCTGGTGCAGCTACGCCATGGTTATTTACGACCCTCTCTCTGCACTCTGAGAAGATTTTCCAGGGCTAGTGGTCTCTCTGTGGGTCTCGACAGAGTCGGCTTACCTGCGCTCAGCACTCGCAGCCACTCTCGACCTGGATTTTTTCTAATTCAGCTCTGCATCTGATTGACATTTGCTTGGGAACAATGGTCAGGAAGCGAGGAAAGCCTCGACAGGGTTCTTCTTGGGAAGCACAAAAAGCGCAGAGGCGTCGAGAGGAGGAACTTGAACGTGCTTTGGATTTGGCATCTTCCATCCTCAGGAAGAAGGCTCGGGTTGAGAGGAGGGCATTGCTCAACACCATCGTTGAACAGGGAGCTGGCTGCAGCAGGGAAGATAAGGAGTCCGAGCCCACAGATTTGTTTCCAATTTGTGTTGTGGAGGAGGACCTGTCGATTGGGGACTTGCCGTGCGACGAGCAGCCAAGCGCCATGGAGACGTTCAGCAGGCAGGGCACCAAGTGCATCCGGACTAAGGATGTCGACCTCCCTGGCTGTGTAGTTGAAGAAATCCCATGGACGGGTGACTTGCAAGCTATAGGTGCCGAGAAGGTGGTGAAAGCAGAGAAGGTTGTGGTACAGAGGAAGCTTGCGGTTGGCATTTGTGAAGCTGCGAAACTGAAGACTGCTCCTCCTAGTAGCTTGGGTGGCGGAACGCATGGTCCTCTCCTCAGTGACGAGCACTTGGCCTTGGTGTTCGAGCTCCGTAGCCACATTTTGGACTTGGAACACAGGGCCATCCTCATGGGCCAACGCATGGATCTGCTCCTCGACGCGTTCTCCGGGGCTCCAACTCAGCGAAGGTGCCCCCTGTGGACGCAGAATTTTTCTATTCCGATGGGGACTTGGCAAGCTGGAGGACGCGACACGTCACCAGGTGCCTAGGTCCTCTTGTTTTCCAGGTTTTTAGTTTTACTGTGTAGTTGTTCTAAGTTTATCTGGACCACTGACATCTGTCCTGGTTTCCTCCGGGCAGGACATATGTCTCTTTTCTTAATGTATTACTGTATAACTGCTCGTTGCCTCCCACTTATGCTGGTTTCCGGTTACCGGCAACATTTTTGGTGACTGTAACCATGACTTTGTTTATTTTGTCAAAAGTTTTGAGATAATATAATATAGCAGGCACTACGCCTTTTTTATTTAAAAAAAAAAACACTCCCTAAGTTATGTACATAGATGAATTCACTCTACCCAACAAATCACAATAATGGGTCAGAAATCCAACTAAAACAACTATTATGTGCTAAAAATTCATCTACACTTACAACACCTTGACATCTATTAGGGCCATGGTTTGTAAGAAAACTTCCATTCATACTCTTGGTACCATGGTATATCCAACATATGATTTATTCAATAAGATCAGTTCCACGTGTAATCCTAGTACTATAGTACCTCCAACAATGGAGTCCTTCCTCCAATCAATATAAGGATCAACATTAAGCTTTATTACCTTGTTCAGGCTAGGTACACCCCAACCCCCTCTTACAAACTCATACAAATATGAATTTTTTTTTATACTACTACCATAAATCATACATAAATCCCAAGTCATATTTTTGAAGGCAATAATAAGCAAGTATCCAACTCCCTCTCTCAAAGTAGTCTTTCATAGAAGGTAACAAATCATTTCTAAGCAATTATTTTTTCTTTCCCATACCATTTTTAAAGGTTATTTACCATACTTTAATATACTTTGGGAGAAATTGGTATTAGGGTAAAAATATTGAGGCCATGAAACAGATGTTTGGTGAATTAATCTTAGTCCCTTTGGGTATTAACCCGTAAATCAACTTAGAAATCATTTCCAAGTGTTCTAGATGACTACTTCCCTTTCCAATATCATAAGGAATTAGTTCTACACTCGAAATCCTCATCGAGAAAAAGTCCTTCCCCCTAGATATGATTTCCACCACATTATTACCATTCATCCAAACTTCTCCCAACATCTAACCTAGATTAATGTGGGTTCCATGAGACATAAATCTACAACAAACAATAGTTCCTCAAAAGAATGCCATATTATTTTAGTGATCCATTTGGTTATAGAAAGAGATGGATCATAACAAAAATCAACATATTACATCTTCGATGATAATGCACGGATACCAATCATAATTGATGCATTAGAAAGCTAATTCATAAGTTAGTAAAAAAAAAATAATTCTATTAAACAAATTAAGAAATATATTTTTATTTACCATTAAAAAAAAATATAATGTTCACAATCCAATAAGGTCTATCAAAGAAACAAATAAGAATTAATAAAAGTGTGAGTTTAAGATGGACTCCTAAATATGCACCTTCATTTTTAGTATTTAATAATTTGTAAAAATATCGAGAATACTTTGGGTAGTTTCATAAAAATAGAATTAAGAAATATATCTTTATTTACCATTCACAAAAAATATAATTTCCACAATCCAATAAGGTCTATCAAGGAAACAAGTAAGAATTAATAAAAATGTGGGTTTGGGATGGAATCCCAAATATGCCCCTTCATTTTTAGTATTTAATAATTTGTAAAAATATTGACAATACTTTGGGTAGTTTCATAAAAATAGAATGATTGGATTAAAATGGGTTTTTTCTCATATGCCAAAATATGTGCTCATATTAACATTAAGCAAGGTTTATTGGATAAGATTCTCTTACAAAGAGAAAATTTTAGATGTTTTAGCTTCTAGATTATGAGAATACTTATTTTTGGTGTTGGATTTTCCAACAAAGAGGGTATCTCTGAGATTTTTGTTCTCAAGCACATGACTACTAAAAAGGGAATATAGGAAATAAACCTAAACAAAAAAATATGGAGCAACCATATTTGAAGGACGAAGATGATGAGAATTTTGTCAATCAACAAGCTTATATTTCACAGAAGCAGTGCATTATATATCTAGAAGTGTGGAATGATGAATCCTTTCCTTCCTGAGATGATAGAGAAGAATACATGAATATTAGGCTAAATATTCTTTAGAACAAAGATTCTCTATTTGAATATAGTGGAAATGCAGGTAGAAACATTATTGTGGATTTCATAAGCCGCGAGGTCTTAAAAAATAAAAGTTATGAATATGGGTAAAATTATGTATTATCTTATTAAAGATATGGAATGTTAAAGGAAAATAATGTACATCCTCAACATCCTTTGAATCACAAATTTCACAAATTCTCTCATCCCAAAGTGTTTTTAAAATTATGTATTATATTATTAATGATATATAATCTTAAAGGAAAATAATGTTCATTCTCAACATCCTTTGTATCACAAATTTCACAAATTCTCTCATCTCAAAGTGTTTTTACATTTGTTTAGTGACTAGATTCACTATGGAGGCCAGAAGCATTGGTCCTAATTCTGGCATATTCATTTTGATCTTTAAACTCAAAATGTTAGGAAAATAGATTTGATGAGCCAAATTATGAGTTATAAGATCGTTGAAGTATTTACAATTTATGTTATTTATGATTCCAAGTATTTTCTTTAAATATCATAGAGATGACATATTTAATATTATTTACATTATTAATTATATAGTCTTAATTTATAGTGCAATATTTAATAGAAGACTCTCAATATCTATACCAACAAGTTTTAAGTATGTGGTGGTTACAACTCATACTAGAAGCAATAACATGGAGCATAGTTTTCCTCAACTTGGGAAATTTAGGTTTATATTATAAGTATCTAATCATGTATTTAGAATCCACAAAAATACATTTAAAGTCAATCAAGATAATAGGGTAAGGAGTGTTATAATAAGTTTTAAAATTAAAAGTCATAAAACATTTTTTTTATTTTCCAAAATTTACACCAACTTTCATGAGGGATATTGAAAAATAACCAAGATTACTAAAGTGTTTAAAAATATCTTTTTATTCTCTCAATCCTAGAGTTCAACATTTCTACATTTATTTTCAAGACTACAATAAAATTTCTAATCACGTGTGATCCTCTTCTTGACACTATAGTTCCATTTTACATGGAATTGAAGTTTCTATTTCAATATTTGTAAGACTGAACAAATTCAAGTGTGTTATATCCTTATGAAATCAAAGGATAAATTATTATTATTTTTATTTAATTATCATCATCTTGATTTTATCCACATTAATAGAAAATTCATATTATTTTTTGCAAAACTTCTAGAGAAATTTGAGTTGATTGTGAATATCTTCAATAATTTTTGAAAATCAAATGAAATCATTAACATATAACAATAAACAAAATGATTTCAATAGTGTTAATATCAATGCATTTTTATTCTTAACACTAGTTTTATGTAAATTAATTTCCATTGATAATTTATTATTAAATTAAATCTTAATATTTAATATTTGAAATTTACAATGAGGAAAAAGAAAAAGAGAGGAAGAGAAAAATTGAACATTGAATACAAGATACAACCTATTCCATGTGTGAAAAGTCATGTATCTAGTATTTTGTAGCCATCTAGCACTAATCTCCACTCATCCATAAGCTGGTACATTTTTCCCAATATCTCTCATTATACATTTATAATTTAAACTTCTACCAAATATCTACATTTTTCCCAATATCTTTCATTATACATTTATAACTTAAACTTCTACCAAAAATCTATGAAGAGATATTGTAAGAAATAAAATAATCTAATATTTTTTTCTTTTTAATAAATCCAATTACAATCTAATCAAATTATAGTTGAATCTATTCAACTTATTAAAACTCTAAGTTTAATAAATAAATACTTTTTCATAACTATTCTCATTACTATAACAATTATATATATTAAAAGTTTATTTTCATTGTTATAACAATTATATATATTAAAAGTTGATATGAGAAGAAATTAATCACTATAAATTAATTATAAGTATCTTTAAAATCCATTGCTATTCTATAAAAATGTATTAAGTAATATTCCTTTAATCTCTAATGAAAACTATACGTAATCAAGAAAGTAAAACGAAAACATCTTTTAACAATATGGAGATGAGAAGCATAACAATTTCTCTCTTCTATCATTAAACTAAATATACTGAACGCAATATCTTGTACAAACTAAATCTACTTAACACAATATCTTGTATGTACCAATATTGAAATGTCAATTTAAACATCAATAAAAGCTATTTAACATACAATATTAAATTAGATTATTTTTTTGTACGAGTGTCTTTTTTATCTTAAAGAACCTATTTAATTAATGATATAATATATAGACTTATATTAATATTTTTTTAAAAACATATAATTAATTAATATATGTTACTACATTAAATTATATAAGAAATTTATATATTTATATTTAATAATATAGTTTTTTATACCACTTAATATTATGATAATACTAATTATATGGCACTAATAATATAATATAGAAATATATATATATTTTTTTTAAATATATAAATAATTGATATGTGTTCTTATATTGAATAATATGTGTTTTATTTAGAATTTGTCTCTCCACAAATGTTATGTGGTATTTATTTGAATACTCTAATTACATCTATAAATATGATATTATTAGACTAGATCTTATAAAAGTGTGTTATGATTTTGCAAGACAAGCCTTCATAAAATAAGACTTTGTTACATTAAATTAAATTTGAAAAAAATAAACAATATGAACTTTTAGAATATAATGAAAGTAAATAATGTAAGAAAGTCCATATCTTTACAACATTGAGTTAAAAAAGACTTAATTACATAAATTAAATTTGAAAAAAAAATCAAAATGAACTTTTAAAATATAATAAAAATAAATAATATAAGAAATTCCATCTCCTTACAACACCGAGTTGCATGACATTTGGAAGGTATTTGTCACATAGAAATGTTAGGGATTTTAGATCATTTACAATGAGGGAGAGTTTTGAACTCCTATGGAATCATTTATCAACCTTAAGTTACATGACATAAAAGTTACATGAGATAAACGTTGAGAGGTATTCGTCACATAGAAATGTTTAGGGATTTTAGATCATTTACAATGGGAAGAGTTTTGAATTCTCATGGAATCATTTATCAGCCAACAAGCTTCATAGCTAATAGACTTTCATGTTATCATGCAACCTTTTTAAAGAAGTGCTAGGGTTGATATTTAAAGAACAAAACAAACCACATAACTAATAGAATTTCATATTATCATGTAATTTTTTAAAGAAGTACTAGGGTTTATATTTAAAGAAGGAGATTGGTATAAGATGATTGAAGAGATAGATAAAATAATAAATTCTTTTATTATTTATTTTTAATGGTTAATTTTATATATTATTTTTTTAGTAATTTTTTTTTTAATTATTAATTTCATTTATTTTTAATAATAAATAAAATGTCAATTATAAACATTCGCAATTTAAATTTTTTAACATAAAACTTTTAACACAATATTTATTCATTTTTTCTTTTAAAACAAAGCTCCAATTTTATTAATATTAATTTTATTAATGTTTTCTTTTGAACAACTTTTTAAACATTCATATTATATTATTTACCCTAACTATATGATTCTAAACCCTAATTATATGATTCTAATTCACAAGGACAAAATCTTTTATGGTTGATTGGCCTTCTTTTGCTTTAGTGATTTAATTATTTTGTTTGGAAATTTGTAAGCACCGTGGAATTCGATGAGCAACTCTTTAAACATTCATAGTATACTATTTACCCTAACTATATGATTCTAAACCCTAACAATATGATTCTAATGCACAAAGACAAAATCTGTTCTTGTCCATTGGCCTTCTCGTACTTTAGTAATTTAATTATTTTATCTAGAAATTTGAAAACACCGTGGAATTCGATGAGAGAGCTAATTTTTTATTTACTCACTCGTCATGTTGTCGTTTTTTTATATAGTCGTTTTGGAAATTTGTAAACTATATGAAATTCGATGAGACAGTTATTTCACACATCGAACAGCGTATGCCTTTTATAATAAAAAATAATCTGAAAGTCTAAATCTCTGCCCCTAATCCAAACGATAACTTATACATTAAA
The DNA here is from genome assembly GCA_009831015.1 of Picea engelmannii. Lineage (NCBI taxonomy): Eukaryota > Viridiplantae > Streptophyta > Pinopsida > Pinales > Pinaceae > Picea > Picea engelmannii. The sequence goes on from ML781672.1 coordinate 490,381, forward strand.
TACGATATAGACAAACACGATGTGGGGAATGCAGTAGTAAGATAATGAAGAAACATAGGTACTGACAATTCATGTGCTTTCCATACTGAAATTAGTAACAGCATGTGTTTAAATAGATCTAGATTAACGCTATATGTAATGAATACAGAAGATAAGATTGTATGTTCAATGCATATACTTGTGTTATTTGATGCATATGCTCTTAACATTCAGTTCATTATTTACAGCGCCCGCGGATACACGCGTGACGCATCACTGTAATATTTCAGTGATTTGTTTTTATGATTTTCAGGAGTTCTCGATGTTGCAACCTATCTTATTATTACTCAGAGTTGGCATATACGGCGTCGGGCATATCCCATGTTGGATTTCATTCCACATTTATAACCCATCAAAATTGGTCAATGAAATCAGTAACTGAATGGTTGAAGAAGATCCTTCTCTACATTGACCCGTCAGGTTGGGACTCAGTCTTATCTTGCCCTTTCTACATATAAACATGTAAATCGGTGACCACAGAGTTCATCTGGTACTGCCGTTGCATTTAGTAGTAACTCAGTTGCCACTTGCAAATTCAAATCGAATGCTATGGTGATTAAGGTAAATTTTTCTTCCAGGGGTGCAGTACAGAATGTATGTAATAAATCCATGTAGTATTGTTTCGTTTTATTAGAACGTGGGTTTGATCGATTGAAGCTAGATTCACTTGATTTTGTGTCTTATATTGATTGACTGATTCAGTTCATTACGAAGTTAATTGACGGAAAATTTTCCATTTTCTGTCTCATAATGTGATTTGTCTGCAATAGAATGTGTGATTCCTAATGGTATTACGCCAGGGATTTTTTATTGATTGCTACAAGTTCTGGACGAGTATTGATATATTATATTAGCCATTTTGTTTGTGTTTAAAGGTAAATTATGCAGGGCTCGGCCCTTCTCTGGCACCGGATAGCTATCTTGAAATGTGTGGAAACAGTGCTAATCCATTCCAAACCATACCTGGAATAAAAACGTTTGGGTGAGTTAAACTGTTTAGACTAGGAGGCATTGGCCATTGYGTGTTTCAACACAACATTATTGTGGAAACAGTASTAATCCATTCSAAACCATACTTGRAATAAAAACGTTTGGGTGGGTTARAATGTTTAAACTAGGARACATTGGCCATTGTGTGTTTCAACACAATATTATTAACTYYATGCAGGTTGGATGATTCTGAGGACGYACTGTCCACGCCATCAACTGAAAGCTTCGRTTTTCCYGGGTTTGAGAACCCAGGCTCCACARTAAAAATGGATTCAATCCCGGAATCAGAAGAGGGATGGAGCTTAAAATCTCATCCGTGTAGTTCTCAACCGTCATATAGTTGGACTAGTCTAGCAGAAGGAAATTTGCAGCACTTTWCTTTTGATGAAAATTATKCTCCGGCCTCCGATCACACTTATAAGTCGAACAAAATCGTGCATAACCCTAGAAGCACTTTTCATAACGCAGAGCCTGCAAGTGCACAGTGCAATTTCGTACTCGAAGATATTGCCAGGCGTTCCAAAAATAAATGTTCTTCCACGCTGATTTCATTCGGCCAAAATGAATGGCGTTCCTCCGATGAAGTCGCTAATATTGTTGACAAGGGAGGCCAGGAAATCCCTCTAGAGATGCCTTGGGCATCGAAAAACTTGGTAGCAGAGCGAAAGCGAAGAACAAAAGTGAACGAGTTGTTCATGTCTTTGCGGACATTGGTTCCCAATATCAGTAAGGTGATCTCAGCACTGTTGCTCAACAAATATTCATGTAGTGATAGTCATAACTTTACAATATGTTTCTAACAGTGAATCTATTCATTACATATGCAGATGGGAAAAGCATCTACCATAAACGACGCAATCGATTATATTCAACGCCTGCAAAACCAAATCAACGAGACGGGGGTCGAGATATCTGGCCTTCAATCTAGCACACTCCAGTATAGCAGTAGTACAAGCGAACTTATTTCGAGCAACAGTATAGAGTCAAAAAAGTTGGATAACAATGAGAGAAGACCTATAAAATCCCATGATCAGGAGGGTTTCAAAATTCTGGAAGTAAGTATTTATAGTTGTTTTTATAATCCTTCTATCTTTTGAGTTAATAACTAGAAAAATGGTTGAATTTCTCTACTTATCAGCTTATTAGACTATTTCTTTAGGTTTAATTAATTACTTTCTAAAAAAATTTATTTAGATTGGAAATTAACATTATCATTCGGCCTCTCTGCAATTTAGCTTGATGTAACCAGAGTGGAAGCGAAAACATTTCTGATACAAATGTCTTGCAAGAAGGAAACTGGAACAATAATGCACCTCATCAGAGCACTAGAATCCCTAGAGTTGGGTATTATCAATGCTAGTCATCTAACCCTAAATGTATGCATCCTCAGCATTGTTTTCGCAGAGGTATGGAGTCATGCATTKTCTTCATGMCARATATTAACTTTACATTTATTCAGTAATCGCTAAATGGATTTTAGGGCAAACGTTCTCATCGAAAATGAAAGACTAAAATGGTTATGGGCTGTTCCTTGCAGGTAGAAAAATGGGAATTAGTGCAGGAAAACCGGATAAAGAAAATTATTCTGGACGCTGCCTCAAACTTTGGTTTTGAGGCAGTTTGATGCAGAAACCCTTTGTTTCAATTCTCGTATAGGCTAGTTGCACAGAGCAGATCATTTAGGGCCTCCTGTAAAGTTATCCACACGAACTGGATGCGATTATTATTAGTCCCTGCTCAGCAGAGGATCCCAATTTCGAAGTAAACTAGACCGCGCATAAATGACAAACTCTTTTCAGCCAGTTCTCCAACATTGTTATTAATTTAAATTATGAGAAAATGATATTTTACTTTTATTTTTTTATGCATTGAAAATTGTGAAATTTCTTTTAAGGAGTGGGTTAACTTGGTAGCAATTTATTTTTCTCGAAAGTTATTTGGTTTTCTAGTGGTGTTATTTGTCAATCCAGAATTTTGATGATTTTTTGAGCATTTGGGTTGGTTTAAAATGAGGCAAAACTTATAAGATAAGATTCTGAAATGCATGGAATACCCTGAAAATATTGCCAAATTCATGTCCAATTTTTTTTTTTTGACAAAAAACAAAATCTGTTTGCTCTTGAATTAGCTTACTCCAAAGCTATAGTCTTTTATTTTGAATAATTAAAATTTATTGTGATCAAACACTATCCACTAATTTCGTGAGAATGTTAATGATCTATTTATTACTACACCACTTTGAGAAAACGTTCATGCTTTATTTATTGGTATGTGCTCTCACTTTCTGCTTTTCTTTATTATTCTATGTCTTTAAAATGTTAGTATTTATTATAACTAGCACAGTCACAAATTCGTGGCTGGCGAACGTTGAAAGGACTTGTAAAAAGACTGCTTGTAAAACTTGAACTGTTGGGAAAGAGAAACGGGTCAGAGGTGGACAAAAGGAGTCGGAAGGAGTTGGCTGGAAGGAGGCAGTATGTCCAAAACTTGGCTGGTGAAGGCCAAATGTTTAAGTTGGCATAGAAAATGAAACCCTAATCACTCATACGTGGCAACATAGTAAATTTTAAATATGATTAAATAAAAGTAAAAAAATAAACATGTAAACTAATGTCTTTATAATAGTGAGGAAGTTAGTGGTTGAAATCACAAATGTTGATTTATTGGGACTACTAAAAATATTCCATCAATATTTAATCTTGTCCATACAAAACTCATTAAGCACTAAAAACCATAATTGAAATTTTGTATAAAGAAAAAAAAATATAAAAATGAAAATTTAAAATATTATTTTTCATTATAACAATAATTTTGTATAATTGTTTTTCAAGAATAAGATGAAAGAGTTTAAAAAAAAAAATTTAGCAAAAAAATAAAAGAAAAAATACAAACTCTCATAAAATTAATATATATTATTTTTAAAAGGAAAAAAATAAAATCAATTTATCACAAATATAATCAAAATAAATAAATGCATATAGGAAGATTTTCTTGATAAACCATTGGTCTTTCAAGACTTGGTGTAGAGAAAGGTATTAAATATTTTGTGGCAAGAAACTTGTGAGAGAAATGAGATTATATTAAAGTGAGATCCTCACAAATGATTACTTATAGATAATAATAGTTCATCCAAGAGAAAATATATATACATGAAAAATATAAACTTGTGTTTAATTTGCAAATAAGGATAAATTAAACATAAAGATCTTGTGATGATACATCTTAAAATATAAACCTTGAAATTAATGTGAAGATTTAAATAGTTTACATATATTTTGAGTTTTTTAACAAAAGAAAATTGCACTTAGTTTAGAATAACCCAAATAACGAGTGTATAAAAAGTTGAGACATTCCTAAATAAAAAGCATAAAACTACAAATGTAATTTTTCCTAATTCTTAACACAATAAATTCTACAATGTCATAAAGTGATACTTATGATTATAAAATAAGACCGTGGTTTCTTATTGTATTCATTTTTTTTATGTAGAGTTTGTCTTCATGTGAGTATCTTTCTTCAATGTTTTTAGGAGGTTGTGGGATTTTTAATTGGATGAAATATTTTAACCAACAAGATTGTTCTTAACTTGAGAATGAGTGGTTAAAGGATTTATCAATCTCTCTAGAAGGTTTACTACAATGCTTTTTTTTTGTAGTGTGTGAATTATTGTTTGTTCATGATGTTGTAATCTTAATTTTTGCATTGTACTAGTATTTTGATTGTGTGATAATATTTATAGGTTGAAGAGGTAGTTTTCGGTTATTATATTTGTTTTAATTGATTACTTGTGTGAGAGAGAACCTCATGGCTATCTTCTTCAATGGTTGATGGAACTTTTTTTTGTTGAGTGAAAATTGAAAGGTTTCCTAGAAAAACATGTACAATCAACAAGGATAATATCCTATGTTTTTTCATAGGTTGAACCTTGTAAAGTTGTTGTAACACCCTTATTTCCCCCAGTTTGTAAATATAATTACTCTCATGACCAAAACTATAGACATGCATATTATGTGATGATTGAAAGACAATGGACCTTTGATAAATTATGTAATGTGATTATTTAGTCATTAATGGGATGGCCTTCATAGGTTATGATGTCATGAGAGGAATAATGCAAGAGGGAACCTATTACTAGTTCAAATGACCTTTCCAGGAAGTACCCTGTGAATTTAAAAGAAAGAACAGACCCTAAACTGTCCTCATCTCATAAAATTGATTACCAGTCAAGCTGGTAGTTGGCTAGTGTACTTCCAAAATCAATGAATGATGGGAATAAGTACCCATCAAGAAGCTTCTAACATGACTCATGAGGTCTTGGGGAAGAATACATGAAAAGAAAGTGATGAAGGAAAGTAAGAGGAGGGAAGAGACAAACACACATATGGTTGTGGGGAAAGCCTAAACACTAAAGTGGAGAGAAGGATAACTCTCTCGTGCGAGGAAAAAAGCAAACAAAAGTGAAGAAGTAATATATTATCCCCAAAAGACTTGTTGAAAACCTAATCATTCTATTGTGGCATCATATCTTGGCTCAGGGGTGGCTAGTTGTAGCAGTACATAATGCAACCTTTCCTATGGTTGGGTGGAGAGTGGCACACCCTTTAGTACTTTCCATCATCTCAAATTTTTTTAGATAAGTACTTGTTATATACTATGTGTGTTGAAAGGAAAAACATAGGTTTGCATGGTCTGTATTGTAATCTCTATATTTAGAAAATAACGGCAAGCATTTTTGTTTGTATAATTCTTGGGCGCTGAATGTGTATATTTGTTTGAGTATTTAAATAAATCAAAACCCTTCTATATCTCTAGTGGAAAGATGAACCCAAATCTCGATGTGATTGTATAGGATATGGTGATCTTATATATCTCTGTGTGTGTGTGTGTGTGTGTGTGTGTGTGTATGCAATTGTGTAGCATAGTATTGGGATCCTTGTAGCGAGTGAATACTTTTGGGGTATGATGAAATAGAGGCACCCTGGGTAGGAAATGGAATTCCTTGGACCCAAGTGAGTGTTCTAAAAAACTCATAAGTATTGAGAAAGATTGGAGAAAGTTGTCGTGAAATTTGGCTAAATCCCGGACTTTTATCTTAAGCCTGAGAAAGACCATTTTTTTCCTTAGAGGATCGTGACCATTGATTTGTAATGGTGGTTATATATGGAATCTGTATTGGTGTAGGGGAGGGATTAAATACGGATCGTTGATTTGGAGAGATAATAGATCCTAATTTTCCATTGTAGGGTGCCATTTAGAGTAAGTTGCGGAGATGAGCTCCAACAAAGAGACTCTAAGGGGAGATATGGAACGTTAATCATAGAAAGGATGATATTTGATATTGAGATTCAATCTCGCAAGACAGATAGGTCTAGGACACCAATTGGAGAAGTTGGTTCTAGGTAAAACACATAGGTGAGCTCTGACGAGGAGACTCCAAGGTGAGATCTGGACCCTTCATATGAGAAAGGGAAATATTAACTCTTAGTCGTCAATCTGTTGCAAGGACCCCACATCTTCTTGGTGAGTGGTAATACCTTGTTTCATCCCGAATGGATTGTAGTCATTGATTTGGCATGGTGATGAGATACAAACCATAGATCGGTGCAGAGGAAAAGGATGGGACAAGATTTAATCTCAACTGTTGATCTAGTGAGATGGATAAATCTTAGCCATCATGAAAGGAGGAAAATCAGAGTAATATCTGAAGATGAAATCCGAGGGTAGATCTGGACCATTGATTCACATCACAGGGCTTGGGAGAGTGATTCTACGGGATCATCGAGTGACGTAAATGAACACATTCATAGTGTCGAGGTGTCATCACTTGATTAATGTGACGTGTATAGCCACATTAGTCCAAGTGGGAGGTCCATTGGTCAAATGAAAATAGGTTCACATGGAGTATGGATATTGGTCCACGTGTCACATGGGTATTGTGCCACTTGTCAAGAAGAATAGAGTTTTTAGTTGATCTTATGTGGGAAATATGAATTCCATGTGTGAGGGGGTGATGGTGCCACATGTCATGCAGAGATGACGTCATGTGTCAAGAGGATTTGACATAGGTAGGTGAAGATCCGATGATATCTGGGTCATTTGTCAGAGGTTGAAAGGATGAAAAGGTCGTGTGTTGGAAAAAAATGTTGATGATGATATAGGCATCAATGACATGATGAGACCCATTGATCTATTTTTGGGTGAGAGATATCTCCATCGTTAATTTCCTCAAGATATTTTTAAGAGAGGTGGATGTAATGTGAGGGTGCCAACATGGTAGCCAATGTTTCCAAGTAGTGACAGGTGTCACCAAGTGATTGGCCAATAGGACAAAGGTGGGTCTCATTGGACGAAGAGTTCCTTTGAAACTTTGTTTTCAATTATGGCCACTTGATTTGTTGTGGTTTGTCCTTGGTAAATCTTTGTCATAGATCCATGACATATCGTTGTGAGAGGTAGAAGGGGGTAAACCAGGAGGAGGCTTGAATTCCTATGACACTGACATCAACAACATGATGGGATCCTTCGATTTTATTTTAGGCAAGGGGATCTTCGTCATTAATTTCCATGAAACTTGTGCAAAGGAGGAGTGAGGAAAATGACATCATGAATGTCATGGCATGCCAACAAGGAAGCAATGTGTCCCTAGGGTGACATGTTTCACTTTTTGACTGGTTAATGACGATAAAATAATTGGTTATGACGATGGGAGTCGGGACTAACATTGACAATTGATAGTGGATGGAAGAGGTGAAACCTCCACCATAGATCTTTTGGGTCACATCCATGTACTATGAAGAAACTTGGATATTTGGGTGTTGACCCCCACTCCAATTGATATCACAGATATTCTCTGGACCATAGAGATAAAGAGTCGAGAGAAGTAGGATTAGAGGAAGGTATCCATTGTATCTTTTTCATTAGAGTTTTGTTAGTGCGAGTAAATTATGGGAAAATTAATCATGACGATGACGAAGGTAATCCAAAGGATCGGGCCCACTAAACTAATGTGTCGGTTGTAGCTTCCACATTGGATGGAATGAGTGATAAGTAGCCACATGGATTCCACATGGTAATGATTTAGTTGTTGACTAATGAAGGACTAGAAACTTTGAGGGGATACAACATTTAACCCATAGCTTGATTTGGAGCAAATTTATAGTCATTGGAAATCTCTCGATGAGAAGAAGATGATGGTGACCTTGATAAGAGGTATCGATACAATCATAAGAAGTTAATTTTAACACCTCATCCCTTAAAATGTTCTTAAGGGGTTGGGTGTGTTACAGAGTGGTGTCATAGCATGAAACAACACTTGACCTTCTTGGGCCAATGAAAGAGTCAAATAAAATTTATTAGAGAACTTTTAAGGGGGAGGGAACCCTACCCTACCCTATTCATAAGTCTATTAAAACCTTACTATAGAAAAGAGGATTGTGAATTTATTCTATTTGTATCACTAGTACATATTGTAAAAATTTCGACGTTCTAATTGCGGTGTTATGGACAAAACTGTCCATATTGTCGCAAAATAGAGGAAATTAAAAAAAAAAATCATATTGCCCGATAATGTCGGTATTGCCACATTGACATGTCTCTTGCCACATTAATGTCTCTATTGCCACGTTAACGTCGCTCTTGCCATTTTTTCCACCTATTCGTCGCTCTTGCCACGTTTGTGAAATAGACGTCTCTCTTGCCATGTTTGTGAAGATTGTTGTTGCAATTGCGACATTTTGGAAACTAGATTTCCCCCCTCCAATAGTCACCTTAGTATGTTGACCAAGTCAAAATACTAATGACCACTTAGTTTTTTTTAACGTCGAAATTACGACATTATAAAATCTATAAATATGTTGCATTTGACGGATGTTACGACAATTTTTCTATAATAACGATGCTTGAAAAAGGGTTTTTGGGTATTCTCAGTGAACAAAAAATAGGTATTTGTTTCAGTATAAGTCTATGGGGAAGAATGTCATAAAACATTAGAGCTGGGAAAAGAATTAAAGAGGGTGAAAAGGGTGATAGTAAATGTTATTTCCCTTGCAAAAATTATTGTACTAGACATCTCGAAAGAGTTTTAATAGAAACAACTACAAAACATTGTAGAAAATATGGGCACATGGATAAGGGATCAAATGAATATCGTCTGATGGTATATTCATTCATTATGTGTTTTAATATTTATTGTATTATCAAATTTTTATAATGTTTTATACATGCACTAATTTTTCATGATTGTCTATAAATATAAAGGTAGATTTGCCCCCTAACTTTATGCAGAAAGCACCAAGTAGTAGCATAAATGATGTTGCATTACAAGATGAAGAACTTGAAGTAGATAATGAAGATCAAGTTAATGATCCCATGGAAGTAGATGACAATAATAACATAGTTCAAGATGATAAGACAAATCAAATGATTCAAGACTTATTCGGTCATCCAGATGAGGATCACGGGGACAATAGTGATGGTATTTATGATGAACCTCTGATTGAAAAGACAAATAAATGACTTTATAAAGGGTCAAGAGCAAATATTCTCTCCACTACATTGCTACTAGTGAATTTGAAAGTTATGAATCATTTGTCTAATACTTGTATGACACAGATCCTAAGGTATGTAATATGTTACTTCACATCTACATAAAGGTTGACCATTCCCCATTTTTTTTAGTGTTAATTAATGTGTAAAATAAAAATTCAATATTTACAATCCCTATTCTTTACATTAGCTATTTATTTTTTATGTTTTATATTGTTATGTGAATTTTTGTTACCCTCATCAAATATTTTACCTCACACATATCGAGATTTGCATGCCATTATGAAAGACATTGGAATGGAGTATCAAAGTATAGATGCATGTCTTGATGATCATATTATATATTATGGACAACATGCATCAAAAAAAAAATGTTTGGTATGTGGTATCAGTATATATCGAACTGATCAAGTAACAAAAATGGTCCCTCTAAAGGTTCTCCAACATATTCCCATAATTCCACGTTTGCAGCGCCTATTCAGTTGCCAAAGCATAACACAGTTTATGGATTACCATGCACGAAATAAAATTGAAGATGGCATTCTTCAAATGCTTGCAGATGGTTATGCATTTAAGGAAATTGCTGCAAAATGGACAAAATTTACAGATGAACCACGTAATGTTAGGCTTTCATTGGCAACTGATGGTTTTAATCCATTTGGAGAGCTTTGGTATGTTTACTAAGTGTGGCCTATTTTTGTTATCAAAAATAACATTCCTCCTTGGATGTCAATAAAGAGGGAGCACATAATGTTGACAATGATTATTCTAGGTATTTGTTTACATTAATTTTTCGAATTTAAATTTTTCATTTTTCTCTTTTTTTGCATAACATCTTTTATTTATTTGTTTACATATATATACATACGATGGTAGTAATATTGTGTAAATTCAAACAATTAGGTAAGTACAAAGTTAAGTATATGAATGTGTATATTAAGCCTCTTATTGACGAGCTACTAAAGTTGTGCGAGGGCATCACTATGTATGACATTTGTAAACCAATTGGGTAGAAGAGATTTCAATGTCATGGAATACTTTTATGGATAATTCATGATGCACCGGGACTAACACATTTTTTTGGTATGTAACGTTCCATATTGCATGCTTGAATAGTATATAATTAATTGATTATATCATGCATGTTGTTTAAATAATAATTTTGTATATATATTAATAATTCACATGAATCCATCTGTTGTAGGTCTTCAAACAAAGGGTAAATTTTCATGTCCAGTTTTTGGTCCTAAGATGAAATCTCGTCGGTCAAAAACAAGAAAAAATTCATGTCTAAGAACCATAAGTATCGTACTACTGGAAAAGATATTTTCAATGGGAAACAAGAAACTGGACTAAAACCACAAAGAATGACACCTTGTATATGGAAGTTGTCATATGACAGAATTAATCCTCGAGGTAGGAATTTTGTTTATGTATCATAAATGGAATCATGTTTTGAAATTTTATTTTAATTATTCATTT
>ML781672.1:501449-533355 GCA_009831015.1 Picea engelmannii
ATATATATATATATATATATATATATATATATATATATATATATATATATATATATATATATATATATATATATATATATATATATGCTTCATCAATGTCGTCGTCGTGGAGGTAGTAATAATGGGCTTCCACGAGGAACGAAATGTTATCCCACTCAATTCATGAGGTTTCCTTACTATAAGGACCTAAAACTAGTTCATTTATTTGATACAAGGCATATCGGGAAGAATGTGACAGAAACATTATGGCAAATCATAGATGGCAGGAGGGATAAAGAAAAAATTGTCAAAATTTGTAATGACATTTGGGAAGCCAATCATGCAATGCAAAGTGTGATCCGATCAAATAACGATGGATACCAAATAATCTTCCATGGTTATTAAGAGAGCAACAAAGCATTGGTGTAAAATAGGTCATTCAAAAAATTAAATTTCCCATAGGTTTTTGTTCAAACAAAAATAATATCTTAATGAAGAAAGGTGAATTTGGTGGGGTAAAAAAACATGATTGGAATACCTTTAGTAAGGTAATTAATCATTTTAGTATCCATATTTATATATTGGTCATGTACATTTTTTGATATTTTTATTTTTTTGTCTAGTTTTGAGCAACTAACGATTCATTTTTGTTGTTACAGTATGTTCTACCTCTATCTCTCCCAAACAAATTTGACAACAATGTCAAACAAGTTATATATGATCTTGGAAAATACATGAGGTAAGTAGATGCAATATATATGCAAACAAAAAAAAAATCAATTTTTTGTTGTACTTGATGACATGTGTTTTACTTGTAATGTAATATGTATTTATATGTTTTTTTGAAACATGTTATTTTCTTGCATCATGATCTGTAGATGGTTGTCATTGAAATAAATCCATGAAGATGATATAAAGTATTGGAAGAGAGAAATTCCTCGGCTAATGTGTAAAATGCAGAAGTATATACCTCCATAATTTTTCAATGCACACGAACATTACCTCATACACCAAGTTGAGGAGATTGAAATGTGTGGACCTGTACACATAAGGTCAATGTGGATGGTGGAGAGGCACTTGAAATCATTGAAGGATTTGCTTAGACAAAGAGCACGTCCTGAGGGTTCTATGGTGGAGGGATATATGGTATATGAATCCATGTTGTATATTAGTTAGTATCTTCCTAAATTAGTAGTGCAATCTATGCATGCAGTGGATTGCATTTGGGATGTGAACTCCATCAAAAAATTTGAAAGGGAGTCACTGTTGGGGAAAAGTACAATGACAAAAGTGAGAGGTAATTAAAATGTGGATATTTTTAATAAATATAAATTTCTCATTTTGTTGTGTACATGATCATACTCATTTAATATTTATTCTTTCATTATTTATTATTAATATTTACCATGGTTATAACTAATATTTAATATTGGTGAATTGTGATTTTGTGATCGGTCAGTTTCTCAAGATTGGGATGCACTACATTTATACATTGCAAATAATTTGGATTGGATGAAGGTAAGGATTTATAGATGTAAAGAACATCACAGAGGTAGGTTATCATGGAAAGAACTATTTGAATTGGTTAGCGAAGCTCGTTGTAATGGAGATTTCGATGTTATGTAGAGGGAAATAGATTTATCATATTGTTTGAAAGATGGAAAGGCAAGCAAATTCACCCATTTTATTCAATTATTTTATATTATAATAATGTGACTGTAGGTGTGTTTCCTTCATATTATACTTTCCAAATTATATAAATTTGTTTATTATTAATTGACAATGCATCTTTTACATGTATGACATATTGTGGTTGAAACACCACAAGGCTATGTGATGCAATGGTCGTAAATTTCGCATCAAACAGTTGGATGAAACCAGAAAAACTTCAGATAGTGGGATAACTACAGTATTCCAAGTCACTAATGTTTCCTCTATGAGTGATAGACATCCTCGAGAATCTGAAAATAGATACTATGAGTTTTTGAATGATATAATTGAGTGTGACTTTAATTCCTTCAAATTAGTTTTGTTCGATGTCAAATGGTATAGGTTACAAATGCATGAACATGATGAGGAAATAAACGTTATTCAAAATGCCAATGGATTTCTGATGATTAAAACAACGGTGTTTGAAAAAAAAAAAGACCGCTATGTTTTTCCAAGTCAATGTGAACAAGTCTTTTACTCAAAGGTTCCAGGTAAGAGGGATTGTTCATTTGTTGTTAGATATGATCCAAGAGGAAGGATAGTAAAGTATACTATAGATGAGGAATATGATATTGAATACGAAGATGATGTAGAGATAGAGAAGGAAGAATATGGGTCGACATATGAAGAAGATGGAGAAGATGAACCGGGCGTAGGAGACAATGCGCTAGTTCTTGATGATGATATCGATAAAGATATGCTCGAATATGACATTGATGATGATGATGATATCATCAATCCTTTCAACAATGTTTCTGAACCATATGATGATACATATATTAAGTTGGATGATCAAGAAGAATATACAAAAGAAGGATGATACAAATGTTGTGTTGGTCAATGAGGTACGTAACTAGATATTTTAATTTGTATGAATTATTATTCTCTTTAAATAATTTTTAATTATGTGGGTTAATTACATTTTTTTAAGTTTTATTTCATTTTTGTTTTGGTAGTTTCTATGCATGATTAATATGTTTCTTTTGTTTGTTATCTATTTTATATATTGGGTATTGGGGAATTGAGAGCGATGTGAGGGGAGGGGAGGCCATATGAGATTTCACCTTCACGTGGTTGGCCTTGTTTAGTAGAAAATAAATTATTCTTGAAACCAAGAGAAGTTCATTCATTCATCTTTATACTCAAAGATCACTACATACCCACTCTATATATCATCTCATCTCGTCCTCACTTCGTTTTAATTTTCTAATCGGTATAGGAGGCTATTGTTTTTCATTTATATTGTGTTCACTATTTTGTGATCTGGTAGAATAGGAATAACACTACAAATCCTAGACCTCCATACAACCTGATCATGGATGCCATTGATTTGGAAATTTTGTTTCATTCCAACATCATTATATTCATTATAGATTGTTTAGAGGATAATTCCTTTGCACAAAAAAATTTAAACCTCATATAGGTTGGTTAACAAAACCATCATTTTTTCAACACTACTCATATATACATAAATATAGTTTCCAAGAAACCAAAAAGTATCTTTCCCCTCAGGCTTCTAAGATCCACTTGTTATGGGAAGCTTGTTTGACATACCTACAACAAACCCAACCCTCTTGTTGATTAACATGTTGAAACATTGGTTCAATGAAGCTCACTCTCACTTTGTTGATCAATTATCTGGGTTATTTCTATTCTTTGTTGAGAATGAGGAGAGCATAATAAAGGATATCACACTTATAATATGCACTCAAATTCATTGCATATAAGCATGGTTGTATATATTGATAGGTACTAAGAATATCACATAGAGAACTAGACATTGGAAGACATAATGCTCTTTTTCTATTCCTATATTGCACATAACCTAAAAAACAATTGGTATCAAATAATTCAACGCTCAACTTCACCAATCAACATTAAAGTTGTCCGATAGGAACTTCTTAATATATGTCGTTTGGGAAATTTTTATAAGGTATATATCATTCACCATATTGGCTATCAAAGATAATTGGATGAGACAAAGAAACTCTATTAATTTATGGTTGTGGGATGTGTGAGAGGATTTCATGTCTGTGACAAATAAATGTATATGTTTAAGATATTATTAAGTCGAGGCTTGCTTGTGATTTGGCATAATCTAGTCAAAAACCAATTATAGAGAACTCTTTTCTCCTCTTTGGGGGTTTTATTAGTCTTTTCTATTAGATGTTCTCTATATTTATATGGAATTGGGTAGAAGCAGGTTACAATGAAGCTTTTACTTAACCTTGTGCTCTTAAAAAATAATAGAAAACAGTTTCAATTACTAGATAGTTTTGGAATGACTCTCTCTATTACTGAGGTTTACTAAAAACTATAATTTATTGGGTTTCCTAATGTTTAGGATGATTATTTGATGACATGTGATTATGAATGAATCGTATACAATAAAAGGATCAACTACAACAATATCATGCTATGCCTTATTTATCATGTCATTTGGTGAATTATTGGTTATATGTTGAATAAGAATGGAAATGTCCTTATATTTGGACTCCTCATACTTGGAATCACCTCAAAGGATGAGTAGCCACTCCTTGTTAGAAGTGGAGTCTTAGTAATGGTGTAAATACTAGAATTGAAATGTATTATTTACAATCTTTGACAATTTTGATTCAATCATATTCATGATAAATCAATGGTGATATTGTGATTATGTTTCAAGAATTTTAAGAATATTGAGGATATAGATAGTATTAATGGCCTATTTTCATTGAATATGGGGATGATAATCAAATAATTATTGAATTCGAAGTGATTATCATTCAAATATGACAACTTGAATTTGATTGATGAAGATGATGCACAATTTGGAACTCAAGACTAAAGAAGTTTTCATACTTGGTTTTGAAACATCAAATTGTCTTCAAGGTCGTATCCCGGTTGAGAGAGAGAGAATATATTGTAACACCCCTTGGTGCATGTGGTTACTATATATTTTCATTTTTTTTTGGATCGAAGATGTTTTTTATCAATTATGGATAATCGCTTCTTCATTGATGATTGCTAGCCAATTCTTACAAGTATCATCCTCCATGGATAATGGTGGAGTTGTCTTTACTTAGTGGAAAGGTATTGATAAGTGGTACCTTGAAAATATGTGATCTTTTCCCTTTCAAAAATTATTAGTAATCCTTGTATTATGTGATAACTACCCTTTGGCTATAATTTGAGTGTGTTATAGTGTTAATTTGACCCTTCTTTTGGGATGATACCTTATTTCATAATTTTACTTGCAATGAGGCATATGTGTAACTTGATGGATTATTATGAGTAACCATTTTTTAATATCATGCTTATAATACAAGGTGTTACAATGCATTGATGATTCAGTTTGAATAATAGGAGATAATGCTCTAAACTAACCTTCCTATTGTGTTTGCTTCTACTAATGATTGAGTATGATGGTCCTAGACTCCTATGTCATTGTCTAGATTATGATGAGTACTGGCATTTATTAATGATATCAGTAAATATTCTTGATGATGGATATGAAGTAATGATGACCTTTGATGATGATTTACCATGATCTATCCTTGTTGCCAGATGATTTATGATGAATACAAGCATTGTATACTTTTCCATTTAATGCTTGGTTGATGAGATACTTCATGTTATATGATTTTATGTTTAGTTAATGAGGTAATTAATGTTATATGTGTTATGATTTATTCCTTGTTAATGAGATACTTCATATCATATGATTTATGATTTAATGCATGGTTAATGAGGTAATTCATGTTATATGAGTTATGATTTATGCCTTGTTAATAAGATACTTCATATGATTTATTTTTATAATGTTGCATATACATTGGTATATTGGATGGACCAACTTGTTACAAGTGGAGACTAGGTGGACAATGGGGAAATGAACTCAAGGAAAAGGATCTTGACTCAATCAGGGTGACCATCATATCCTAGTGTGTAGGAATCTTGGGAAATGGGGAAATACTTGTGAAATGACCTCCAGAGTTAACTTGGGTAAATGGGTATAAGGGGAAATGATTGTATTTCACTTTTACCTTGTTTTGGAAACTTGTAAATTAAGCCCAAATTTTCTTTTGCATGGGTAGGGGCGAAACCAAGAGATAAATATTGGGAAGATGTTACATTAAAATGGATTATAAAATAAGTGACTTTCCCATTGTTGGGGTTGGATTGCTCATGAATAAATGATAGATGGAACTAGGTATGGTGGAGGCACTTGTTTTATAAGTATGATTGGTTGGGTAAAATCATGTTTGTGCCAACCAAGCATGCATGATTAATGGGCTGGGAGTGTAGTTTCATCATAAGTAGTTAATAAATATCGGTATGTGTGGCTCCTCGCAATACTTTATTTTGGGACCAAATTGCAAGATTCCATTGTTTTTTTATTGCAATCACTAGATGAAGGCAGTAATAAGATCCTTACAGAGTAGGAAACTAGTGGTGTTGTCATTGTGATCATTGGTTGAAGATGGTAGTAATATATTTTCTTGAAATGGGGCACCACTACTATTGTGGTTTTTATCACTAGATAAAGATGGTAGTAAGACCCTTATACACTATAATATTGTGGGATTTAGAGGTGTTTTGAGTCCAGGAGCCTCTCCACCACACCTCAACTTAATTGTTGTAAGCCTAAATTATTTGTTCTTGATAACCTTTGGGTTAGATTCATTAGATTTGATGTGTATTGTGTTTCATTACCTCATTAAACTTGAGCCCTACTCGAAGGGGCAACACCTGTGAATGTGGTTGCATTGGTTGGGTGGAAAATTGACCCTTGGTGTGATTTCCCTCTTTTTTATTGAAGACTAGTTCATGAAATCTTGCTAGAATTGTTGGTGGGATATGGAGAATAGTTGGCTCAGCCTTGGAATTTTGCAAGATACAGGTTAAAATTATTTTTTATTTAATTATTTAATTACGCATTGATGTTACTTAGATTATGGTGTAATTTCTTGTTTCTCTATGGATCTAGGGCATTCCCACACGAACTTCACTCAATGAACTTATGAAATAGCACATTCAGTCATTGGATATTAAATAATACCCCTAATTTCACTATATACTCAAAAATACCTCTCAAAATCCTTTTGTTGAAGCCCCCCCGCAATACACCTATCTAATTAAAAATCCCCCTAGTTTTACTAGATATTGTAGATATTCATTCTTCCGTGGAAATTTTAATACCCCTTTTTATTTATACCCCTATTACTTAGATATGAAAAAACTATTATAAGCTCATAGATAAAAAAAATAATGAAAAAATAAGTAAACAATTGCATTAACATCCCTACATTGAGACATGCCACTATAGTAAGATAACATATGGTTCATAAGATTGGTGTTATACTACAACCTGGGGTTCACAGGCTTGGTGTTATACTACGTTTTCCCCTATATTTTATCTAATACATGGTCATGAATTAACTGAGGAAGGGGTTTATGTATATGGATTTATATTTGAAGATGAAGAAAGGTGAGGTGCCTCAAGGCATAACTCTTTGTCCCTTATATCTATGAGCTCATAGACATTTTAAAGAAAAATATGTATCTATCAAACTTATCTTTGCAATAATATTTAGGGAAGTGATATACCCCATAACACATTCTTGTTTTCTTATCATTCAAATTCAAAGGCACTCCCATTAGGAGAGATGTGAGAGATTGTGACTTAGGGATCAATATAACCTAGGGGAATTCCTATTCCTAACCGCCCTACAAATGACCCAAGGCCAATATTCAGGCAGACCCAACAACCAACTCACTTCCTGCACCACCTTTGGCATGAATGGAAAACCTCCACCATCAACAAATAAAACACAATACATCACATTGGCTTCATGGATCCAACAACACACCGAGATTGGACCAACATAAACCACAAGAAATCACATCATCCACAAAGGATCTCAACGACTCAAATACAACCTATATATACTTTATCTCGTAGCCATTTGAAGAGCCCACAACACAACTCATGTGTTACCAAGAATTTTCCCAAGGAATACAAATGCAAATCCATGCAAGGGATCCACAACGATCGCCCAAACTCCACGATGATTGGAGAAGAGTTCTCTTTCAAAGCGCCTCCCAAGATGAGTTTTCACTACAGTTACCACCCACGTGCTACCGAGTGACATGATAACAAGGCAAGAACTGACCAACCCTACAAATGGCCCTACACAAATCTTCAAGTGGACCCAATAGGCAACTTCGTTTTATCACCACATCACCCATGGTCCTAGGGAGGTTACAACCTATCCCCATTTTTCCTCAACCAATACATTTGACCAAAAATTGATGTCCAAGCATGAATCTACCTCAAAATCACTATAATTGACTTATTTACACCATATTACATCATTACCACATCAAAAAGTAACATTTTACATCATAGATGTTGAATCTGGAAAAGATCAATATTCCAACACAATGGGAGATTGTGTTGAGTAGAGTAGTTGCAAAGTGTGAATGTGCCATCTTCTAGTTTTAATATCACTAGTACTTGTTTATCGATGTTATTACATGTCCTTCCAGTACTATATGTGGGAACGTGTGTGTCGAATGAATTTTAAAAGGAACAACGAAAATACATTGTAATAGGACTAGACATGGGCAATGTCAGTGACCTGGCATGAATGGGGCCAAGGTTGAAATTTTCACAAAATGTTTCTGTATGCAATGAAATTTGACATGGATAGACTATTTTCATGCCTTAA
The DNA here is from genome assembly GCA_009831015.1 of Picea engelmannii. Taxonomy (NCBI): domain Eukaryota; kingdom Viridiplantae; phylum Streptophyta; class Pinopsida; order Pinales; family Pinaceae; genus Picea; species Picea engelmannii. The sequence continues at coordinate 509,852 of ML781672.1, forward strand.
CAATATGGGAGGGTTTCCAGAATCAAATATGATTCACACACCCACTTGTTTCCATCATAAATTCATCATGTAAACCATAAACTCTTTTTTCTTTCAAAGTACACAGTTTCGGTGACACAAGTTCATTGTCTTGACAATTCACTTCTATCCCAGATTTTTTTTATGTTTTGAAAACACAATAAAATCACACTCTTTACTCTTATTCATGCTAAGAATGGATGTCAAGGGCCTATTATAATTAAATGTGCAAACCACTAGTTTCCATCTTCTACAATCTTTGTTGGCTGGAGCTTATTTTCTCCAACAATTGCATCCAAAACTGGACCTTTTTCTTTCATAGACTTCTCCAAAATATATTGTATAATATATATTAATTAAATATAATATAATGAAATAACAAAAAAAATGTTATAGCAATCATAAAACAAAGAAAAAAATCCATAAGCCCGTGATTAGGTCATGTGAAGTTATTGTAGTCGGCCACTAGTCGAAACAAAACCCTATCCCACGCATGTGTGCAGATCATATTGGGGATGTATTCCTGAGACAATAATAAGATAGTGTGAGCCCACTAATGAGGAGGCCCACCTGAAACAAAACCCTGATCACCTGCAGATACTGGAGCCGACCGCCTGAGATAAGGAGGGGACAATGTGAGCCCACTATCGAGGAGGCCCATCCGAAACAAAACCCTAGTTGTGTGCAAATATTGGAGTCAGTTTCCTGAGATAAGGAGGGGAAAGTGTGAGCCCACTAGCATTGAAGCCGATCACCTAAGACAAGGAGTGGACAGTGTGAGCCCACTAACATTGGAGTCGATTGTCTGAGACAAGGAGCGAATAGTATGAGCCCACTAGCATTTGAGTCAGTCACCTGAGATAAGGAGGGGACACTGTGAGGGGACATTGTGATCACATTGGAGATAAATGCATCCATGATTGATTACTGAAGATAAATACAAAGGAGATACACTCAAGGGACAAGCATTTCCACGAAAATGGTAAGCACCTATGCAATTTAATTTTTGTAGGGTTATTTTTTATGTCAAGATGTACGTTCATTTATGCTTGGGATTGAACCCATGACTTCATCATGGATATTGTGGAAAAAAACCCATGTTCTTTAGAAAACCCCCATGTCATTTAAATTCTTGTAATTGTTGGTGATGTTGTGTTGTTTTTATTTCCTTATTGTTCAGTTCCATTGGTGTAGAGTACTAATAGTATAAATAACTAGTTGTGGATTTCACAAACATAAAAGAATAAAAACAACAATAATATTTAAAACATCGGTACAAATTCTTGTAAGATCCATTGTGATGATCCATGCATTGGGATACTTAGGTCAAATTACATGGCATACCTAAATCCATTGTGACTAATCATGATCCCACCTTCACCATAAATTTTTATACCCACCTTTTATAAGAGATCGAATAGCAATTTTTATACCCAATCCTACCACGCCCTATCTTAATCACCTGTTAGTTGGTCTAGGTCTAGGATTTGTAAGTTGATTGTTGTCATAAAATTGTCCAAAAAATCTTAGGGTAAAGTTACATGAGAAAAATTCCCAGCATAATAGGATACTAGAAAGATCAACACTACGGTAATAATTATGAGCTTATTGTGATACTAATAGGATACTAGTAATGAACTAGCATTGCATATTGATTGACTTATTGTTTCTTTCATTAATGGCTTTATAGGATGTGCAAGCAAATAGGTATTTGTCAGATCTATCTTCATTAAGTGAGGGAATTTCAAGTAGAATAGAGGAAAGTGAGACATCTAGTAGGTCTGATAGGCAGAGATCAACTATAGGTGAGAAGATTAGAATAAAATTCTATAAACGCATGAATTTATTTCTTGTGAAAGGGGGATCGTGTTCTTATGATCATGAGAGCATAGACAACATAGAGGTGCCCTTGAGGTACAAACATATAGTGAAACAATGGGTACCCAAGGATCTTCCTGAAATAAACACTGATTTTTGTGTAAACGAAAGGATATGCTGGATTTCTCCATCATCATTACATGGTTTGGGGCTATTTTCCATGGATGGAATAAAGGTATGTTACAATGGATTAACTAAATTGATGGAGTACGTCGGACCCAGTTATATCTACAAAGATTGGATACAAATAGTCCAATATACAAAAAGTATGAGAAGATATGGATAGCTAAAAAATAATGATCAAAATAAAGGAGAAACTATATACGTTGACGGAAGGCCAAAAGAAATGGGGAATATTGCAGGGTTTATAAACAGTATATGACCCACGACCACAAATAAGAGACCCAATTGCATATGTGAGGGGCATGAAGGAAACCGTGTATTCGTACGTGCAATAAAATCAATAGTTGCAGAGGAAGAGATATTGATTGATTACAATTTGAATCGAATAGATAAAGATGTTGCTATTATGGGGGTGGTACGTATACTAATTTACCCAGCCTGTAAGAAATGAATCATATTTTATGATTTTCATTATGTTCTAATTTTATTATCAACATTTGAATTTCTCATAAATTTGAATTTATTTATCATGATAATGATCACGGTTCTAATTTTATTGTAATGTGGTAGGATGATCGTGGTAAATCAATAGTAGCCTCAGAACAAGTAAATGAAAACAATTTTTGAATTGCATTTAATGTGCATTTCATTTTTGTGGCGATCAATTATTTTATTTGTTTACATAACTGAATTATCATTTATTTTGTTGAATATGTAGTCAGTGGGACATGATGTTGATGATGATTCTCTCATCGAAAAGGATTTTTATGAATCCCCCGACCCTATGATTTTAACAAGAAAAATGATCAATAAAGGAAACAAGGAACTAGCTCACTTGTTAAATATTTTGGATCAAACTCTTGAGTTCAAAGAAAGGATCAGAGAAGTTATGACAAGGCTTAAGACATATAACGTAATAATTGTAATTTCAAGTTGTTTTATTTTTATGTCATAAAATCAATTATGAAATCTTGATTTTTAAACTTTTACATTATCTAAACAAAAAAATATCTTCTTTCTTATATAGAAATTTTTGGATCATGTTGACACCAACATGCATGGTATCGGTAGTAGTGGTGTTGCACACATGCCACAGGATCCCAACACATGCCCTCGCATAGCTTCAAGGACACATCTATTCAGATATCCACCTTCCACACCATTAGCTGGGAGCCACGACACACCCACCGAGGAAGCGGCCACATAGGTAGGCTCTGGAGGTGGTGATGGAGATGAGGTCGATCATTTGACAAACTATATGGTCTCTTTTCCTAAAGAAAGACATGTGGCCAGTACAGGGACCCTTAAGGGAACATTTATGGTCAACGAGGAAGGGCTTCCATTAAAGAAGGTTAAAGTCCTAGGTAATTTTTAAATATTTTTTTTTTTCATGTTCTCTATGTAGAAAAATATAAATCATCTAAATTATTATTTTAAAATTAATAATCATAAAATAATTTAGTGTGTAGGGAACAACGATTTTTATAGGTCCTTGGAGAGTAATGCTTTGTTAATTTTTGGGCCCACCATACGGGAGAGGTGGAATTGCCAGAATTCCAACCTCAAAAAGGAATTGATGGATTATCTAGAAAACCTTTTTGGTGTAGATACTTTTAATAAGACCTTGGACATAGCTGCAGTTGGACAATATTTAAAATATATGTGAGAAACATATAGGAATCACTTGAAAAAAAATTATAGGTAAGAGCATCCTCTGATGATTCTAGAGAGGGAGTGGAAGGCCCTCATTGAGGATGCAAAAGAGGAGAAATTGACAGATGAAGGAAAAACACCCTCTGGTCCCAGAAGGTAAATTACAATTTCAATTGAATACCTTCAATTTTTTTAGATGTAAATAAACCTATGGTATATATTAACATACTTTAAACTTTTGATGATAGGTTGATTGACACGTCAAAGGCCACAAAATCAAGGCTTTCCAAATGTGGCCAACACAAGCTAGGCTAGGGCGGCTACTTGAAGTTGTAGTCATGAATTGTAAGTACCTAAATATCTTATTTGTATCTCCTTAAAACTTTTAGGTAATTCCAACGAATAACATAAAAAATACATACTCTTATGCAATGCAGGGTGAGGAGTTTGGTACTGAAACCACATAGGAAGACCTCATGCTTGGTTACAAGTATGGCTATAAAGCGTTAGTTGAACACCGAAAAAGATTGGGGTAGATACCAAGAACCACTTTGTAGGATAAGGTAAATAAAATTGAAGCCACATTAACCTTTATTATTAAAAGAATACAATCATGTTGGATATTATTAATATTTACAACTTTATTTTAATCAGGGGAGTAGCACTATCAACAGACGCACTAGTCCTATTGGAGAGCAATGTGTTGATAGCAGTTTGCAACCAGAAGATGATTTTGATCCCATTTAGTCTCAATTTTACATGGAGGCGCAACTGCATGATGGTGCTATGACCGAGCTGGCACATGATGGTAATATGGCTATATTTTAATGATATACTTAATAATTTCATAGTTATATATTTTGTACTTCTATTTTTTTTTACTTATACATTTATGACAGAGAATTTTGTACTTGAGGCTTGTACAATTGAAGAGGGACACATGGGGGAAACCATTCCAACGGTGCTAACCAATGCACTAGGTAAATAATTACATTGCATGTGTTTTTTTTAATATTACTGAACTAGTTCAATGATATTTAAAAACTAGCCATTTAAATTTTGTATTTTTTTCTTTTGTAGGTGATGCCTAATCACAACGACCTCCATTACATCGTGAGTACCCTGCGACTAGGCATGATCTATGTGACAGGACACAATCACAATCAGATTTTGAAGAGCACCTATAGAATGAAGACGTAGATATTGATGAAATGATTAGGAACTATAGGGATAAGAAGAAGAGGTCGACTAAAAGTACTAAGTGATGATGTACATGCATATTTTAATATTTCAATATGTTTGTTTTTGCTGTAAATATTTCAATAGATTTATATGTTGGGTATTGGGGAATCGATAGTGATGTGAGGGGGGGGGGGCAGCCAAATGATATTTCACCTTCACTTGGTTGGCCCTGTTCAGTAGAGAATAATTTTTTGGAGTCATTTAATCTTGGAGAAAACCTCCCTCAATCCAACAGAGCAACAACAAAGTCAATGTTGACTTCATTGCTACTACTTCAAATCAAGGGAGGGAATTTGATCAAATACTAGACGCGTGGCTCCAATAAATTATTCTTGAAACCAAGAGGAGCACATTCAGGTATGTTTTGATACTCTTGTAAAAATGCATATTAGAGTAAATAATGCGCTACAAATATTACTTGTATTGATTTTTTAGATATTTATGGACGTTGAATGAATTTGGGAGGTACTTTAAGATCTTTCTTCGTCGATTGAGTGAAGCTCAAGACTAACAGAGGGTCATACAACTAAAGAAAAACATGTGGGGCCAACCATTCCAACTGTATTGTCGACCAATTCATCAGATCAAGTGTGATTGCTCCTTTCAACATATAATTTTATATAGTCGTCAATTCTAGTTATTTTAATTTAGATCTATTTATTTCTTTTTAAATATAATATAGCTAAAAATGTTTGTAGTGAATAAATGGAGCATCCTTGGCACCTATAAGTGTCAAATTGGTTAATATGGATCTATTACCAAAGCTAATAGATATGCATTAGAAGTTGTGTATTGGGAATAATATGGGGGTTGGCATGCCTTGAGAACATTGTTAATTACAATTAAACTAAGGAATGACTGTAGAAAATAAAATATTTGGAGAAATCAATTCACAGCTTGCAAAGTTAAAACATCATGACCTTTTATTCAATTATGATTGCTTTATGTGTTACTTGTCTTCCTCTAATGTGCATGGAATGGAAAACTACTGCAATTTTCATCTCCTTTTGATGAAAACAACCTAGACACAATCATCTCCTCAATCAGTTTGCTAGTTATTATGCACTCCAAAATTGTGAGGTAGTTGCTATTGTAGTGCATAAACCATTGTTCATGCGAGGCATGTTTTGTACAAATTTTCTTCTTAACAATTTTATTTTTCTCTACTCAAGGTTTCATTTTTTTTTTCTACGTAAGGCACATAACAGATATAGGTTTTCTTCTTTCATTTTTCCTTGTTCTTCTCTTTCACCAAATATTGAGAATGACTAAGACCAAGTTCTAAGATTGTCTCAATGTTTTATAGACCTCTCTTTTCCAAAAGTAAGTTTGTAATCTGTGTGCAAGTTTTAAATGTTTCTTTAGAGTTGGTTGTGCCCATAATAATTGTTGGAGAATGATATGGTTGTGCAAAACCTAGGTGAAGATATAGGGCATTGGAGAAAAAAAAAGATCCTGGGATAAAAATGGTAAGAATTCAAGATTGTGGTATGTTGACAATCCAACATGAAATGATGCCTAATCTTCACACCTCGATTCCAAAAAATGATATGGATTCAAGTAGGCAAGATGGGAAACCCAAGGCTTTTCACATTATATTCATTGTGATTATACTTGATAAAATAGGAGAGATAATAGAAGACTTATATTGATATTCTCATGATGGATGTTAACATTGGAGGCCAATACTTATGGTGAGACTCTTGCACAATTAAAATGAATTACCAACAAACTACACAAAAGACTTAACAACATTAATAGGTTAACCACTAATATGTCCGTAAAATAAATATCAGAATATTATATATGATGACTAATGATTTACATGAAATTATTATAGTACAACTAACATAAAATGTTATCATGTCACTAACATACAATATCATCATATACTCATCAAAACATGGCCTTCAAGCCAGTTTCTTCACAAAATAAAGAAGAATGTTACCCTTAGCAGAAGAGGTGCCATCTTGAAATTATTTACCATCCATTCACCTAGGAGCATACCAAAAACACTTAACCTACTTAATGGATTTTGATGATGACTCCACAAACAATATTTGGTAATCCACAGGGTGACTTTAAACTAGTTGGTGATGGGGAGGAGACTTAAGTCAACCACAATATCTATGGCACTTTTGATGAATTCAACCAACTTTTCAATTTTTGTTTATCGCTTAGTATCTTGTTTTCCATACCTTCAACTTATGTACAATATATATTTTTGGAAATGCTTCAAGAAACATGCCCAAGAGACTGGATTGCACAAAACAAACATTCTTCAACTTGGATGTCATGTTTGAGAGGTATCTCTTTCCACAAAATCACACGGGACTTCCACCTAGCCTTGTCCCTTTGAAATCATGTCATTTAGCCTGATTCAGGTAAGGAAAACCACATCGAGAATGGGTTCTTGGTGGAAATCTTAATATTCCATCAACCATCAACCTCACAAGTGAACCAATACCATGTTGTCATAAGTACAATATTTGAATTTTCTCTTCCTCTACTTAGATGTTGGATTGCCAACCTTAACAATGTCTTATAGATTTGCATGTAATAATATAATTTCATGTCATATTATACTTATTGTTGATCCTTTTTGGTCATTTATAGATACTAATATTTTATTTTTCACTCTTTCATTCTCCTTCTAAAATTTGCATGATCTACTTCCAGATCTTCTACTTCATCTGAACATTCAGGACTACATACATGTCCATATTTTTTTTCAACGCCCTTCATGTTACTTCAGTGCCCTTGTTCACTAGATGATTTCAAGCACATTGTGATGGGATTGAATTTATTTCCTAGTAGAACACTCTCCTTCATATAATGGAAATAAGTGTCGCCTAGTCATGTATTAGTTTCTATCCCAGCCTACTTTTATCTATCTATCTATCTACCATTGGAGGTTGTGGTATTTGAAGTTTTCTTATGAACCTTATTCACCTTGAGTTTTGACATGTACTTAGTACATATTTCAGGGCACTTGGTTATTGATTTTCCAACATAGTTTCATGATTTATATACAACATCATAAGCACAATTTCCAGCATAAGAATAGACCCTGCAAACCCACAGGAAGACAATAGTATACAACACTATATGAGTACTCTATTGGCAAATTGTACAACTTGTTTCATCATCAGACAATAGTGAAAAAAGATGTATTTTGTGGGAAGAAAAGTGCTTGGAAAGGAATCCTATACACATTGGAAGCTAAACGATAGGCAGAGAAAAGACTTTGAAAAATATGAGGATAAGATGCCATGGAATCCAGTAAAATTAGAACTGATTGAATGCATCAGGGGTGGTTCATTCTTTTTAGTCTCGTAATCTTGATGCCCCTCCACCTAAGCCTCTTGATAAGTGTAGGATTATTATATCCTCGAATATCACTCGCTGCGACACCCATTCACTACTTGATTGTTGAAATATAGGCAAATTTAGACTAAATCTGCATGTATAGGAAAATTCCTAGTTTGCAGTGCAATATACACTAGGAAAACATGATTTGCACTACAGACTAGCTATGTATGACTGTCTGTGAGAAACATGAGTTGGAGAGTGACTTTAGTATATAATCCAAGTGTTGGGGGAAGTTGTTGTAGACCTGATAATTCATGCTATGACCTATACAACCTTCAAAACCTGCAGTTTTTATTACTTTTCCTTCCTTTCATTCCATCCTGAAAATTCAGGTTTGGTGTAATAAGGTAATAATTTCATTTCTTAAACCAAGTGTTGAAGGTTTTGTTATCACACTAAATTTCCTTGGGTCTTTTAGTTTGTTTTTACCTTTTTTAAAGCCTTAGATTTTAAATTTTTTAAAATAATCTTTTCATCCCTTTAAAGTTATGTTTGTTAGGACCCTTTGGATGACTAAAATTTTGAGTCATAGCTCATGTTTTGATCCTCAATTTGATTTTTGATCCTTGAACCCTTTTAGCTCATGGTTTATTCTTTTTGATCCCTTTCATGATTTTCCCCTAGGTCGATACCTCCCATGATCAAGCTATTGTGACACACTTCTCTCCTCACTCATGACCTCACAAACATGCCTCGTTGTCCTCGCTTACCTATCTAATCATATTTTTGAATTGGAAGCACTACCTACTCATCAAGCAGTTCCGTAGCACTTATCACGTTTATCATACCACCACCACAAGTCATGATTTCCATGACCGATACCATATCCCTTGTTTTCAGTGCTAGAAATCGATTAAAGTGCCTTCAAAAGATCTTTCATTTATGTTCCTTTATCATGGTTTCTAATTTTTAAAACTCAATAGTGTTGTACTGCGTGAATTCTCTAGTTCTGATCAGGCGACCACATGTCAACCAAATCTTACTATTGTGTGATAATCCAGGGCCAAAATTTCCTCATTTTCATCCTATGATTGCGTTGAAGAGCTCAACAGGTGTCTACTATGTAGGTATCCACTCTTACCTCCTCTGCGTATTAATCCTCATAGGAAATTTGTGATGGGGTTTTTGTTTTAGTAAGTTTGCACAGTGGTAAAAGTTTCATCTTTGTGTGATAGCCTCATCTCCTCTCTTTTTCAGAATTGTAAACCTCATGGCCCGTATATGAGTTAGATTTATGTTGTCTTCCTTAGCCCTTGAATTTGCAATATTTAGACTAGTTTATCCTATGTGTATGCGTTGCACTACCCAGAGGTGCTACTTAACCTATTGTTGCTTCCCCTACCTCCTTTCATTTCAAAATTAAATGTTTTACTCAGTTGCATGGGGTCAGCCTTGCATATTTGAAATCCCATTCAAAGTCTCCTAAGCATTACCAAACCTTTAAGAACCCTCATTACGAGTCATGGAGACCCCTAATTAGAAGAAGGCACATAAATGAGGAAGATAGTTAGGACAGAACCAGTGAAAATCCTTATTTTTAATACAAAACCCATGGCAAGAGAGGCCTTTCAAAGAGAAGGGTGCCTTTTCTTCTGTCAGAACATGCATAGAGGCCATCCATAGGTAGCAGGACAGTTTTCATTAAAGTTTGATGGTAAGAAAACTAAGGTTGGGAATTTGGAGTTTGACGTGACTGAAGTCTCCATCTCAGTTGCAACAAGGATCCCCATTATAGGTGAAATGTGGTTCAAAGCCATGGATTTGAGTTCAACTTATGCAAATGATCTCTTAAAACCTGAATATCAAGCCAATGACCTGTCAAAAAGTATGCCAAGGGTCCAATTGATTGAACAATTTGACAGACTATTGAAGATCATAGAAAGATATTTTACTTGTGAAGGGAGATTCAACACATTATACCAGTACCATATAATATTGTTGCTACATTTTGCTGGTAAGGTTGAGATGAATATTCCTTATTACTTGTTGAGGAGTATAGGTAAGATGTCAGACAAGATACATGCCAAATATAAATATGTGGATTCTAGCCTTTTCCACTCTGGATTAATCAAAATGCTAGTATCTGAGGAATTCAGAAAGAAAGATATTTCATGGGATCATTTTGTGGTTACCTCTCATTTTAATTTGGATTTATCACCCACTCCTCAATCACAAAGGGAAATTTCTTTGTCACCTACTAGTGCTACCAAAGCATGGACTAGTAGGAAGAGAAAGGGTAGAGCCCCTGTTAAAGTGTCAGAGGTCAACAAGCAGATCATTGAAGCTGAAGAGGAAGTCTATCCGTCTCCACACAGAGATTTTTCACCACCTCCTCCACCAACATTAGAAGAGGTGCCTCCTTCTACCAAAGATACATCTAAGAGAGGGAAGAAGCTTCTCTTTTCCCCTTCTCCTCCAGTACTCAAAATCAAAGGTAAAATATCTTTCACAAGGTCATCAATTCCTAAGGAGGATTATAGAGAGCAGTCCTTACCAAAGATCCCTATTCAAAAGAAGAAGGGGAAGAATATTGAAAGCCTATAGAGGAGAAATTAGAAACCCTTGTACAAAAGAAGAAGGGTAAAGGTGCTAAAGGACCTTTGGAGAAGAGAGATGAGACCTATGAGAAAGTCATTGAGAAGCATGTCGAAAGAAAACAAGAATCCCTTGTACATAAAAGTAGAGGTACTAAAATACGTTTGGAGAGAAAAGAGGAAACCCCTGTTAAACACTTCGAGGAGCCTATGGTAAGAATTGAAGAAACCACTGTGCAGAGAAAGAAGGGTAAAAGTAAGGCCACTGAGAAACCTGATGAGGTGGAAAAAACACTTCCCATGTAGGAGGAATAGGAGTTTGAGGAAAATCCTATTAAGACTGAGCATGCCACTGTCCCTCTTGACAGTGAGACCTACAAAAGGATTATCAAGAAGCTTAGATATGCAAGGAAAGAAATAGTTCATCTTAAAGCAGAAGACAAGGTCCACTTGGTTCAAATGGAAGAGCTCATGGCTGGCTACAATCATACCCTTGACTTGGCAAGGTTTGTAGTGAGAAAGGCTTCGCCCCTTCATAAACAATTGAAGAATCTTTACTGACAAAAAAAAGGCTTTCAGTCTCAGATCAAAAAGTTAAAGGCATAGCTAAAACACTTTCAAGATGAGGTATCCCAAAGGAATTTACAGGTGTTGGTTGAAGCTTCCATTGAGGATGTTAAACCATCAACTAAGGAGAGCACAACTACACAGAAGAATCTAGTCAATGCTAGGAAAAAGAAGTCTTATGTGCCAATTGAAGATTCTCTTTATACTAGAAAGAGCGTGAGGCTAAGTGTTAAAATTAAAAAATAGCTGGTAATTGTAAGCACAATTTTTGAGAATTTTTCATTTTTGTGAGGGTTAACTGATATGCACATACTAGTTGTGCCATCTATACAGGCTTCTAGGCGTTTAGCTATATGGATTTTGAGTTTTTGTAAGTGTTAGCTTCACCTAGTGGTCAAAGGCATTACCTATGGTACAGTCAAGGCACCTAAGTAAAATGGTTCTTTCATCATGAAAGGACACACACTGCTCTGTATATATTCAATATTGAACGACACTTCATTTTGGCAATGCTACCCAAACCTGTAAGAGACCCAGCGTAAGTGACGCTACATAAAGGTGTTACGTAATATTCCATAGAGAGAAGAATCATCATACGGGTGCAACACAGTGGCGATACCCATAGGCACTACGTAATATTTGGCAAGGAGCAAGTTTATACATAGGCACAACAAAGGGGTGCTACCTACGGGTGCTACCCAATATTTCAACATAGGACCAATGTTGGCGCATATATGCAACACCGTGTCATTACCTACAGGTGCTACCTTCTCTCCTTGTTCCATTTTACGGTGCGCTATCCATAGTTTCTACCCAAGGAAATTGCCAGCAAACACCGGGAATCTAGGAGGACTAGGCCAACAACTTTTTGGATACGTTGATGATGGAGAAAATTACAGAAGTAGTAGCTGGAATTTTGAAGACAACTACAGGCTCCAAAGGGACACATGGAAAAATAGGAGCTAAGAAGAAAAAGAGGATCAAAGCAGTTAGAATAATGATTGGATTAGTCACCAACATTTCCCTATTTTATAGCATAGGTTATTATTCTAGTTGTTGGAACAAAGAAATGTTTAGATATTTTCAAGGGAAAGAGGCAAGCTCGTACCTCCAGTTGTTGCCTCCCTTTTTGGTTATATATAGATAGATCAATTTCTTTAGTGGGTTCGAATGGTTGAGCAAGGCTCCCTTTTACTTGTAATATTTTGATGAAGTGACTATGATCTAGTGATGTACTGGACTTAAGATGTTTTGGCTAATAGAAATCAACTTCTCTTTTAGTCTATTTTCTTATGACGCTAAATGTTCATGCTTTGAATGATTCACATGAATTATTGTGGTGATGTTATGGTGGTTTTTTGATCATTGTATTATCATATGTTTATTTATCTTCTTTAGTTTCTGACGTCAAGAAGATATTGTGATTATAAACTTTCTTCCTTAGAATTTTGTAGACCTAATGTTTACAGTAGTCCCTACACTCCTCTCACTCAAGTCTTCCCTCTATTCATACTTACTCCCAAACTACTGATAGAAGTTAGCCAATACCTTAATTGCTGGTGCATGCTAGCCCTGTTGTCTGAGTTAGAACATTACCATTTGAGTCCTTTTCCTTTTGACCCTTTAAAACACTCTTTCATTCACATATAACTTGATGGGTACTGGGATTACCTTCCATGCAATCTGAAGGTGTCTCCTAGTGCTAACAGGTTTTATAAGTCATCATCTTAAGAGTAAACAACCTTTGATATGCATTTATGTTTCTTCCATTTGTTCAATATGGTTGATAATCTCCATGTTTTCTGGGCCACAAATCTTCCCTATTCTTCAATAATCAATATTTCCCTTTGAGAAGTAATCAGAACAGTCATCATCAAAAGGCATCAAAACATAGTGTATTGTCAATAGGGTCATCATATGCAAAAATGCCAAAATTGTTGTCCAACCTACTAAGAATCAAAATGGACAGTAAGAACTTGTCTTAAAAAAAATGACACATTAATTAGAACATCATTTATCAAATCTATTACAAAATATCATAACTGTTGATGTTACATGCTCCTCCAAGCTGTCACAATTTCATCATAGGCAAATGGTTAAATCATCAACATTTTGATCTTTAAATCAGCTAGTGTTTAAGGGTATTTTGAGTGTCATATAAATATATTTGCAACTTATTGCTATAGGTAATCCTTGTTGTCCTATTTGCAGGTCTGGAAATTCTTACAAGGACTGCCCTCAAATCTGTGTAAGCAAGTTACTACTTAAGCCAATAAAAAGGGCTCCTAGGGGAGGACTGACTATATAATGCTATAAACACCACCTCAAATTGTTGTTACAAGGTAGATATAAGCTTCCATGGATAAAAATAAAGGCTTCCCTACAAAGACTTGAAGTATATGACTATTGTTTTGATTTGTTGCTACCCACAAGTCTGGTTGGTATCTGTTGTTGAGGATATAATTTTTTTGGACTATGAAATACCCCCTCATAGCACCTTCAAACTACCCAGAATTAGAGCAAGGACAATGGAAATACTTTTAGAGCCATTACTACCACCTCAGGAAGAGGAAATACATAAAATTTATACACACACTTCAATACTCCTTTGGGAATATACACACATTTCTTGTATGTAGACAATTGAAATTTTGTTACAAATACTTATAAAACTAAGTTTGCAAACAAGGAAAAGTGGCACATGGTTTAGTGTTTAGTTTGTTGCACATGTGGATTACATTTTCCATTTGTTCATTCTAAAGTGGGTTTGTCCTAGTTGTTAATATGTTGTAACTAGGAATGTATGAAGTGCCCTAGGTAATTGGTTTGCAAAATGGTTAGTGAGTTGTCATTTGACATTCACAAAGTTGATGTTGCAAATATTATGTTAATGATGGTGAGTTACACTGCAAAAACCATTAAGGAATCATATTTAAGGCCAACTTTAGCAATAGAGCCCAAAGTGATTACAAGGTTCTTAGGAAAGTGGGTTAGGAATAATAGAATAGAGCCCAAAGTGACAAATATCAGCACTTGTTGGAAACATTTTGGCATGATTTCCACTCAAATGTGGTTATGAATTATGATTCATAATGTATTTATGATTTTCTCATGGTTCACCATGTTATAAAGGTTTTTGGCGTCTATATGACTTCAACAGAATCTGAAATCCCATGGATTGATCTGAACCATGACCCCAGATTCTGGGGCGGATTAGTCAAAAAGGTGCATTTAGTATGATTGATAGAGACTCTCCAGATCTCCCCACATGGACTGTACATCAAGGAAAATTGATAAAGATTAATGAAAGAACATTTTTTTCATACTTCTATTAATTCAATTGTATCATCATTAGTAAATATTTCACCACAGAAAATACTTTTATATACAATACATAATATATTTTATTTCCTTGAGATTCAATTGTATCCCAACCCTGCCATCCTTTAAGAAAATAAATTATTTTGTCTTCAAATAGGCACAATCATCAGTTACAGGTTAGGGCAACCATTTTCACATATAAATTACTTTCTATTTTTCTTTTACCTCCTTTTCCTTGATGTAATGTGTGCTTAATGGCTATACTATGTATGGACTCTGGAGAATGTTGGGGGAGTCAGCTTGAGTTTCCTACTTATTACAATTTTCTTTTCTTCCCATTGAACCCCAAAATGGTCAACAATCCTGATTGCCAATTATTACAATCTGCTTCATTTAATTTATGCAATTATGCCCTCTACAAAACTTTGGAATCTTTAACCCAAATTTTAGAACTTGACTCTCTCCATTTGTCAGTTCATGCTTTCCTTCACTGTTCCATGGGTCTCCCACCACCTAGGTCCTTGACATTTTGTAAATTGAATATCCAATCTGGCAGTGATGACAATTATACAATTGCATTTTGACAGTCCTAATGAAATAGTTGATGTCCTCACACAATGATGTAAGTGGTGTTGGTATTTTGTATGATATTACTTGATGCTTCATGATGGGTGTTCTTTATCACTTTCACATAATCTACTTATAGCCTCTGCTTGATTCTTTGTGGCTATGGTTCTTGCACTAATTAATGGGCACTTATATGATCCTTCATTTAATCAAATGGTAAAAAAAGTATTGACACTGAACAGACCAAAATGGTTTGATTTCAAATGCTTGGAGCACCGTCATATGGAAAATGTTGAAGGTATTCCTTGCACCTGAAATAAATGTAATAGTATTCAATCCAAGTCCTCAATCATCCAACGTGGTTGGTTGTTTTCAATGATATACAATAATGTAAGGACCTCTGTGCACATTATAGCATTGTCATTTTTTGACAAGGTAGAATAAGAATGCCAAATATCAATAAGACAAGTTGCAAATTGGTTGCACAATGTTTGATAGTAACTTCAAGTTTGAGCAACTTACCGTGGGTTTAATATTCTAAATAAGGGTTTATTAGCTCATGTACTATATGAACTAAAGGTGAAGGAAATTCAAATGGAGATAAAGCGATTAGGGTTTCCTTGCATCATGATTTTCCTCTCAGCATTTCACTTGAGCAAGGTTGTCTCATGACCTTGACAATTTCTCTCAGAAGGATGGGTTAAAAATATGTTACAGATCTTCCAAAGGGAGATAATAAATTTTTGGCTTGGAGAGATTATAAGCATACATTCAAAGTTTGTAGTGTAATCAGTGTGTAAAATTTTACTTGGGATGTTTTCTTTTCTTCAGCTGCTCTCTTTCATGAGTTGACAGAAGGAACCAAAAACCTCTTCTATTTTCAGGAATGGATCCTCTCTATGAATATCTTCTAGAGATTTTATCATTTTAGTCTTTCATACATAACAATTTTACCTTCAAGAATTTGTAATGGATATCAAAGAAACAAAAATATCTCTACCCCCTGCTTATATTTTTCCTTTAAGGTTTCACACTACCCTTATGAATACTATTTTGTCATATTTCTCAGTAGGGTTCATCCACTTACTCCCTAAACACTATTTTACATTCTCATAGTTTTGTGTTTCGAGTTGGAACCCACATGTTAGTATGGGTATTCACCAAGTCTCACCCTTGTTTAGAATTATGAATCACCCCCCTTTCCCTCACCCATCAGAGAAGGCACCCATATATTAAGAATCCATCCTATATGGTGCATCAATATTAAGTCTTCTATTTACACATTATGATATTCTGGTCTTGCTCCTCTTTCTCCACCTTGGAGAGGATACAAAGGAAATATTTTTGTTTCATTTGTTGTGATATTTTATTGTAGGTGAAACTAAAGAGAACTAATGTCATGCCCTTCAATAGGTCCTGTAATGGCACATTATGACAATTCTCCACTTTCATAGGTCAATCAATGGAGGACATTACATCATCAAACTATTGTGATGTACAATGACCCCATTTTGATTCAATAGGACATAGGATTCTTCTTTATTTCTAAAGAGAGTATTTCTGACTAAATTCCAAAACATCCACCCTGAATGCTTTTTGTTTGATAATATTGTCTAGCCCCTTAAACTGTATGGCTTACAAATTTGGATATTCGTAGATAGAGTCTAGACACTTTTTCTTGCATGGATCAATTATCATATACAACATTTATATACTCTAAATTGTTGTGCAGGAAGAGATTGAACAGTATACTGGACAACCCAAAGCACATTTTGGGATTCTTTACATCTAGAACAAATTAACAAACAAGATGTAATGTGAACCCTATGATTATAGCTATAGTATACTGGGAGACCAAATGCAAGGACCCAAGACCCATCTCCCCTATTTGAAAAAGAATAAAGGGCAATAATTTTCTACATTAAATATATAATCCACTAATCTGCAAACAATTCTTATTTCTTGGATCTAATTCTATCCTATCAACATGTTAGTGCAATGGGAACATGATTCAAACTTGCCACCAAAGTACACAAACTTGCTGGAGAAGGTGAAGTCATCAATATTACCAAAAACATTGTCTAGCCTATCTAAGATCCTCAACTCTCCCCATTTCTTTGGACAAATGAATTATTACGCTCGATCTCTATGATTTTGACTCTAGTTTAGATCTGTTAGGTGAAGAGCTTGTCTGTTAGTATTCCAAGCCTACCTTTTAGGAGCTTCTAACTTATGAAGGGTGTCTCCATTTCTATCACATTCTCACTTTACCAAATTAAAATCTCCAAGATCCAACTAACTGGGGGGAGATTTTAATTATCCAAATCCACAACTGTACCCTTTCAAGAGAGGTGTTTGCAGAATGAATATGACAAAATCCCCAAAAATACCCTACAATGGAAATAATAATCCAAGAACACCTGTTATCTGGGTCAAAGTGATTGTGCCACAATATTCATAATTTCATACATATGATTCTATGATACAAATCGGGTTCATAGTTAAGAAAAAGCCCAGATGTGATGATTGAAACCCATTACTTAAACATAGTAGCATATAGGGTTCTTCTTTACAACTTACTTCATATAGATGTTTGATTACATGGTGGAAGCTGATCTCTAAGCTTGGACTAGTGCCATTCAATAGTATTCCTTCACTCCATATAAGCTTGTACTAACCATTTTACAACATAGTAAGAGCTTAGTTATGGATATCCTTATGTTATAGATAAACCCATAGCACTCGTTATCCAATGCTATTCAATCTAATATGGTAGAGTATGGTGCTTATACTAGAGTCATATGTGATAGCTTAAGTTGGTGGAATTTGATCAAGTAGAGATACTAGAGAAACAGTATTACCTATTCTTTTCACATAATTAAGCATAAGTAATGGTGTTCATATTCTTATACTAGTTATCATAGTGTTATATCACTCTAATACAACATGTGATTAGTTGGAACATAGACATTACATTACCTTATAGTGTAAGCTTTCATGCTATTTTCCTATACCCTTTTTATAGCTATAAGCTGAGCTTAGTATTGCAGTTTGCAAGTGATTGTGTTGTAAACTTGTTTGTCTCCCATGTGTTTGTACTTGGTCCTCAAAGATCATCATTTATTTTATGATTTTAATATGGGTCCTTGAACAATTTGTTCTCTGGTAGAATTACGTTCTAGTTTCAAAATAAACAAGTCTTTAGTACTATACAGTGTATACACCTGCCTTTGTTCACTAAAAATAGATGAATTTCTTTACCTATCTATCCACAGTTGGGAGTCGTGAAACTTCATATTGTTGGGACAATACCTTTTCATATTTGTCCTAGATTTAAGCTGATTTGGAGTTTCCTAGAAGAAATTGAATAGTGTTGAATGATGTTGTTGAAGACTCTGGATTGTTGAATATTACAACAAATTATAGTGGCCAATTTGATATTAACTAAATTAATTGGAATGCTTATGTTTCATCTAAATTTGGGTTTTTCTTTATTCCATTCCTACAGTTTTTAATGTAGACTCAAGTTAAAGTTCAGACCCAAATTTGTGTTTTGCACAATGACATTCCTATTGTTTATGATGACACATTAGACAAGAAATGTGTGATTCATATATGGAGGACATTTATCATATCTTGGTGACCAGCCAGATTTCTTTCTCATTCTGGGTTAGGACTCATGGATGAGTTTGATATCATGCTGGAAATATGCTGATGAAATTTTGAATGGTTGTTGTTATGTCCTATTATTATTGAAACTCTATATGATCTTTCAGATAGGATGATTAACATGAAATAAGCTGACAGGGTACATGGCTTTGGGTATAGGTGCATGGATGGGGATGTCACTTTTAGAAACAGGGGTCAGTGGTTCATCAATGGTGTATATGCATATATATGAAAAAAAATAGACCTGGAATTTCTGTAAATCAACAATGTTCATAATATCACTTTAAGATGAAATTCATCATTCATATAAAATTGATATAGTACAACTTACATGTAACAAAAAAAACATGAATAATACATATCTATTATCAAATGGAACTCGAGATTTAGAATTCTCATTCAATAATGAAAAATCATACAATGATTAGAAAATAAGTAAACTTGATCATTATCATTTGAAATTGACATTAATACGTCTTGAGTCTTAAACCAAGTGCATACTACATTCAAAAATTGCTTAATGGCATTTCCTAAAATGAAATAAAAAAACATCTGATTTGGCTTCCTCAACCCAAGTCTGTTAGTTCTGCCATATTCTTGTCATCGGCCTTGCTAAGGTCCTCAGTCAATAGGCACTCCAATTTATCATCTCTCTCAAGCATAGGCTCCTCTTTGGTGACAGTAACTGGAGGTATCTCGACAAGGTCCTATCTTTCTTCTTCATTGTTGAACTATTTCTCCCTTCAATCTGAAAATGAAATGGAAAAAATGAAGTGTGTTTTTGTGCTTTTGAGTTCATGAAAGTGGTTGGGAAGTGGGGGGTTAGGGTTTTGGAGGAGGGGCCCACCATGTTTTTGAGTTTTAATCTTTTCTTTTTCTTTATTTTTTTTTCATGTGAAAATCATGCCCTAAAGAACTCTTGGAAAAATCCTTTAGGGCTTTGGATACCCATTTTGGGGGAACTCACCAGTTTTATGAGTGGGAAGAACCCAGATGAAACTGGGTGCCTTGGGTTCTCCGCAATTCATGAACCCATACAACTCTTCTGGATAGTTTCAATCCAAATGACTTTGATTAATTAGGCTATTTAGCTGAAATAATTTGAAGGTAACCTATTAGTAATACACTTGAAATAGTTTAGACTCTTGAGAAAGTCTTGGAAATTGTATAATGGTCTTAAATTAGTGTGAACTATTGTAACATTATACTACATTATTGTTGTAGTGTTGTTTCAAAACAACCATATCTGACTTATGACACCAATAGATTAATTACTTTCATTTTTGGTTTATTGGTAGCCCTGAATAGAACAATAATTCATTTCTATGACTGCTTTTTGGCAGATGTAGGGTTCATTTTTTTGTCTTGTGTTTCTTCATCATGGTGAATGATATGAAAGGGCATTATCAAAGTAAAAAGGATTCATTCTTTTCTAGGTTGTTTTCTTTAACTCTTGTGGCCTCAAGACATTCACAACTGGATCAGAAATATTGAGCAACATGCTTCTGACAATGTAAATAAAATATTGGTTGGAAACAAAAAAGATATGGATGAGAGAAAGAGGGTAGGTTTACCATTTTTTTCTTTTAAATAGAAAAGGATAATATTTTGTATTAAAAATAGGTTGCAGCCTAGCTGGTTAGCATTGTAATACAAAAAAAGATGCGGTCTCTTGAAACAAAAACCAACATAACCATTAAGTAGTATATGTCAGGTACAGAGAAGTCTATATCATCCCTCGCAAAGGATTTCAAAAATTTTCTACTAGTATATACTATAAACTCTAAAATCAGAATTGTTCTACATAACATAAGAAAACCTGATATTAATGAAAGACATGCTTGTTGTGCACCTCATATTGACCAATATTAGTAGGTTGTGATCCTTGATTTCCCAAGTCCATGTCTTCAAGAATTTGATGAATTGTTTCCTCTTCCTTGGGTTTGTCAAGGGAAAAATTTAGACATTCTAAAATAATAAGCAGTGGATTGAGAGCCCTCATTAAGATTATAGACCATATTCCTCAGCATTGAACATTCTGCTTCAAAAGACTTGAATTTTCCTTTTTTGTTGTAGGAGGGTGTCTATGAGCACTGCATTTTGATAAATGAATTGGCGATCATTTTCATGGACCTTGGTTGTTACTGAGAATATGGATGTCATGTTGCTATTAATGAAGTATTCATGGCTATGCAAAACTCTGTGCACTTCCTGAATTTCCCTGTGATGGTTTCCATGGCTCCCAGTGTAATCCATAACCCAAAGCTCCCACAAATGCCCAGAATATACACAAAAAACACACAAGAGGAAACCCTAGAGCTATCAAACATATAGAGGCGAACCAATCCTTTCTAGGCTCGAGGAAGAGACAAGCCTAGAGTATTCTCTAATTGTTATTTTAAGGTCCACTCTAAAGATAGCCGGTATTGCCAAACATATTCATTCAAAACCTAGAATTGAGAATTCAAAACTACCCACAAAAGAAGACCATCCAAAATAAAAAATTTGAGATACCCAAATCCCTTACTACTAGTTCTAAAAACGAGAAAAAAAATCCAAAAGAAAGTGGACACAGAGCTCCAGACTAGAGCCAACACAGTGTACCAAATTGATTTTGGAACCATAAGGTTTTGCCCCAAAATAACTTGACCAACAATTGAATACACCAATAGAGCTCTGTTGAAAAGGATTACCCAAAAATCTAGCTGAATCAGAGGAGACAACTGCTGAATTTAAAGTAGCTACAAGAACCATTCTCCGAGAGGATGGAAAAGACCCTAGCTGAGATCTAGGGCCCCCAGTGCACTCTTATGGTTTTTGGTCTAGGACCAAATAGTCAGAGTCATGGAAAAATACCCTTGTAAGGGACCCCAATAGATAACTGGGTTTCTTGGTCTGGGACCAAGCAGTAAAGACCCTTGAGAGGGCCCCTAGTATATGAATGAAGTTCTTGGTCAGGGACCAAGAAGTTAAGTCCCTAGATATGTCTAGGGCCCCTGGATTTGTTCCAGGGTACCCATGTCTAAGGCATGGGTCGATCCTTGGTTTTTTACCTTGGTGGATAAGACCCTAAATATGTTCGGGGCCAACCTATACTATGTATTGATACTTTGAAAATAATTGACCAATTCCAACACACGAGACATTAGCAAGGGGACAACATGAGAACATGCATGCCTTGAGTGTCAAACATGCACAAGCATGTACCCTAATTAGGACACATGTCTCGCTATTGTCCAACACTCGGGGCACAAGTGTCTAGGTGTCTGAAATAGGGAAAGGGGACACGTGGCCAAAGAGGAGAGTGTTCTTTGACTTAAGAGTGTAACTGAGAAACACTATTGTTCAAAAAGATTACTTTTTTTCAACACTTCAACAAACATTATTGTTCACAAAGTTTACTTCTTTTCAGCCACTAGACAAACATTATTGTTCACAAAGTTTACTATTTTTCAACAACTAGACATGAAATTGGATTCACAAAGAAACTAAAAATTCTTTTAGCTAGATTTATGAACCATGGTCTTTTGCAAGAAAAAACATATAGCCAACTGATATCCAATGTCATCCAACGTCATTTGGAATAAGAAAGCAGTGTGAGAAAAGGAAAAATATACAACAAACTTGTAAGATCATAACACCAACCAAGCATATCATAATTATTGGGATGAAAATAGAAAATGCATTCATGACAAGAAGTGGACTAGCCAGATCAAGAGATGGACCAAAGGCTGCAGAAGATCAACCAAATTTCTAGTACCTCAATTGATGCTATGAAAAGGATTATCTAATGTTGCAAAGAACAATTACAATCAACAAGCATGGGATATTACTTAAGAGGTGTGGTGTGATCCAAGTAATTTTTCATCTTGGAGTTACAAGATGTTCAAGGGAAAGAAATAATTAGCTTGGTCAAACTTGTTGACCATTTAGGCAGGAAGAGCCAGTGGCCATGTATGATACTCTCTAGAAATGTTTTCTATTATAAATATAAAGTTTAGGCATGGCATATTCTGTCTTCTATATAACCAATCTACCAACTATGGGCTACACTTAGATAACACAATAGGAGTTGATAACATGTAAACATCTCCATCATATTTGTTGAGTCTTTGATACATTAAAATTGTCATGAAATACTTCAAATGCATCAATAGAACTATCAAAATAAAAGACTATTACCATGTTTAGCATGGCCCTGTTATGATTTAATGTTTCTAATCTTTGTTGATTAAGGTTGGTTGTCATTGATGCCAACCATTGAAGAAATCCCCATGGCACAAAGGTTTGGGTAATGAACGCAATATTGTTTGATATAAATATGACTCAATATTGTATTTTCATGGCTGATAAGAAGTGTAACGAACCGCCTCGTTACGGAAACCATTCTAGTGATAGGTGCAAAATTTTTTTTTTCTTCTTTTGTGTGTGCGGTGTGTGCGCGTGTGTAGAAGTAAAAACACACTTGACTCTATGTCGCCCCTTGACATTCAACAAGGCGTGACCTCGGTGTTCATTGCAAGTAGACAAAAGCATACGACGAGAAATCGCAAACAACTA
>ML781672.1:549461-563947 GCA_009831015.1 Picea engelmannii
CACAAATTAATTTGACTAAGACCCATATTCGGCAATTTCTCCCCCTTAGGGCCTAGGGAAGAGAAACACTTGCCTTGGTACATAATTTAACACAACTCCCAGGTATCAAACTATATTTTTTGATTTATGTTATGCATGTAATAATTTTGGACATAAAGTTGTGAATTGCAGAGCTAACAATAGGAATAGTAACAAATTTGAGAGTTATACACAAAGGGATTATTCAAGGAGACCTAGTGACACACAAAGAATAAGTTACAATAGGTTTGAATCTTTGAGCACTGAAGTGGAATTTTGTAGATGTAACAATTTTGGACACATGGCCAAGGATTGAAGAATGACAGTCCCTCCTAAAGAAACTCAATAGAATAACAACATTCATAGACAAGAACCTCAGAAAATGACATGGATAAGAAAGCAAGATCAATATAACAATGAAAAATGCACAAACACTCTACAAGATAAGCAAAAGAAACATGGTTGGTATGTTGATAGTGAATGTTCAAAACATATGATAGGTGACAAAGACAAATTTCTTACGTTACGAAAAGAAAAAAATGGATCAGTCTCCTTCGGAAATGATAATTCATCCAAAATCATTGGAGAAGGCACAGTCTAAATTGAGAACAAGAATGAAAAGGAACAAAATGTTCTACTAGTAGAAGATATGAAACATAATCTTCTAAGTGTGAGTCAAATCTGTGGCCAAGGTCATAAACTCACTTTTGATTCAGAAAAGTGTGAGATAAGAAAATAAGGTTCAGGGAAATTAGTCGGTACAACTACAAGAACTTCAAACAACATATATGTGTTAAGTGAAATTGGAAATGAAAAGTGTTGTCTAGGAAAGGAAGATGAAAGTTGGCTATGTCATAGAAGAATGGGTCACATTCATTTTGATAAACTTGTCAAAGTCAACAAAAGAGAAGCAGTCAAAGAAATTCCCCAGATCATGAAACCAACCAACACTTTATGCAAGAATTCAAAGAAAGCAAACAAAGACCAGGTTCAAATCAAAGGAATATTCAACAACAAGACCACAGGAAATTGTGCAGACTGATCTAGTTGGACCAACTACAACAAAGGTCTTAAAAGGTGAAAATTACTTTATGTTATTAGTTGATGATTATACAAGAATGATTGCAGTTTGCTTTCTCAAGAACAAGTCATAAGCTTTTGAAAACTTCAAGATCTACAAGGAAATGGTTGAAAATGAGATGGATTCAAGAATCAAATGTTTGATATTTGATAATGGAGGAGAGTTCAATTCAAATGAATTTATGGACTACTTTAGCAATCATGGAATAAAAATGAAATTCTTCGTTGCTAGGACACCTCAATAGAATGGAGTTTTTGAAAGAAAGAATAGGACAGTACAAGAAATGGCTCGAACAATGCTAATGGATTCAAAATTGACAGATATATTTTGGACATAGGCAGTGCATACAACAATTCAAATTCAAAACAGAGTAATTCTTAGAAACAACACTGATAAAACTCCCTACGAGCTATGGAAAGGAAGACCAACAAATGTGAAGCACTTCAGAGTTTTTGGAAGCAAATGCTACATCAAAAGAGAAGATGGCAGAATGGGAAAGTTTGACTATCGTGTGGACAAAGGAATACTTGTTGGTTACTCAAGTACAAGGAAAGCATACAAGTGTTACAATCTAATATTGAACAAAGTTTTGGAAAGCATCAACGTAACAATTGATGAAATAGGAAGACCAGAATCAAAGGAAGAAGAAAACAAATCAATGGAACAACTTTTTGAAGAAGAAAATGAAAAAGAAGTAGAAGAGGAATATGAAGATGAAGAGAATCCAACAGAAGAAGAAGAGCAAGTTCATAAAGTATCTCCAAATACACCTAGCAAACGAGTACAGAAGAATCATCCTTCAGATCAGATTATTGGAAACAAAGATGCAGGAGTTGAGACTATAAGAAAAATCTGTTCACCAGAACAAACACACCTAGCACTCTTATCTACAATTGAACCAAACTATTTTGAAGAACCTAGCAAGGATGAATTTTGGAATAAGACCATGGATGAATAATTGGATCAAATAGAGAAAAATGACACTTGGGAATTGGTTCCAAGACCAAAAAATAAGAAAGTGATCGACACAAAATGTGTTTTCAAGAATAAATTGAATGAAGATGGACAGATTACTATTGGATTTACTTCACACACACCTAGTATTTAATTTTCTTAAGGTTATTCCTTGTTTATTAGTCATAATTAGTCTTTATCCAGTCTCCTATATTTTAGGGGAGAATATTCCACCTGGAGAATATTCTCTTTTAGTTGACAATTCAGTTTGACTAGTTGAGTTGAGTTTATATGTTGCATTGGTTTTTTCACCATGAAACATTGGGATCATCACCAACTCACTACTCTTTGTTCAGTTAGTTAACTGAAGACTAGTTGACTAGTTAACTCAGCTAGGTGGTAGTTCGCTCCCGTAACTACCTAAGAGACTAGACTATGTGGCAGTTTACTCTTGTAACTATTGGTGTGTGTCCATGTCAATCTATACCACCACTATGGCTCATTATCTACTCATGTATCCTTTATCTATTGTAAATTATTCACTCCTTGAGTGTGGAATGCGGTTATTGAGAATTCTTCCATTCTTTCTATCTTGCTTATTCTTTCTCAATTTCTCTCTGCAAATGTGTGTAGTATTTTATATCTAGATCTATTATGTCCAGGTTCAACACATTTACATGGTATCAAAGCCGACAAACTGCTAAGCAAAAGGTACACCAAAATGTTTTTGCAGGTACAAAAGATTGAAGACAACAAAAAGATGGATTATTCGCAAGAAGTACTTCTCACGCCTCATAACTATTTGGAATGGAAGCCAAAAATTATGCTTATGCTCAGATGCAAAGGATTGTACCAAATAACTATGGAAATGGAAGTAGAGCCTAATTCTGTCGATGAGAAAAATGACTTTCTCAATAGACAAGATATGGCCATAGGATGTATCCTCTATTTTATTTCTCTCGAAATTCTCCATCAAGTATATGATGACTCATAAGAATTCACTTCAAATGATTTATGGAGCAGATTGGAGGTTTTATTTGAGAATAAGGAAAAATGCATGCAAAATGTTGACAAGATTGAGAATGTAGAAAAGCCATTGGAAGATAAATCATCTCAGTTTGAATAGTCTTCTACACAAGTATCTACAAAAATGTGTATTCCATTAATTGAATATGATGTCTACTCCATTTCAGATTTGTTTTCTGAAATTTATGTGGAAGATATATGGCATGCATCTCAAGAGTCACATGCAGACACTTTTGCATGCACCATGCATGCATCTCAGGAGTCAAAAAGGGAGCCACGCACATCAGACACCATTATGATATTTTCTGAGACAAATTTGAGAAGAAAATTGGATATTTGAATTTATCTCGAGAAAATATCCAATTTCAAAAAACAAATCGTCCGAAATGAAGTCCCGAAAGTGAAGTTATGATCGTTTTAAAATTAACAAAATTTCAGCATTTTTCTAGAAACGGCCGCACGGTTTTCAAAATTTCATTCAAAATTTATTTGGATATTATTCATTAAAAGAAGATAAAGTGTATATGTGTGGAAATATCAATGATGCATATACTTCATCAAATCCATGCAAATATATGCATATTCAACAAAATCTTCAAAGAGAACAAACTTGCATAGTTGTCAGGTCTTCTTGGAGTGAAGGACATGGTTGCTTAGTAATTGCCTTTTGTTCCTTATCATTTTTTATTTTATGCATTTTCATTTGAGGGGAGGTTTTGTTCCCATAAGGTTTTCCCTCTTTCCTTGTTTAGTTCAGTGCATCTTTTGTATTTGGGTACTTAACATGGCCTCATAGTTGGGACCCATTCTTTATTTTCACCATAGTGATGTTCAGGGGGGGTGTTGGAGTTACTTTACACCCAACTAGGATTTATTTTTCCTAAGGTTATTCCTTGTTTATTAGTCATAATTAGTCATTATCTAGTCTCCAATATTTTAGCGGAGAATATTCCACCTGGAGAATATTCTCTTTCAGCTGACACTTCAGTTGGACTAGTTTATTTGAGTTTAGATTTTGCATTGATTTTGTCACCATGCAACATTGGGATCATCACCAACTCACTACTGTTCAGTTTGTTAATTGAAGACTAGTTGACTAGTTAACTCAGCGAGGTGGCAGTTCACTCCCGTAACTTCCTGAGAGACTAGACTATGTGGTAGTTTTCTCTTGTAATTGTTGGTGTGTGTCTAGATCAATCTAGACCACCACTATGGCTCATTAATTACTCATGTATCCTATATATATTGTAAATTATTCACTCTTTGAGTGTGGAATATGGTTAATGAGAATTCTTCCATTCTTTCTATCTTACTTCTTCTTTCTCAAATTCTCTTTGCAAATGTGTGTAGTATTTTCTATCTAGATCTATTTTGTGCAGGTTCAACACGTTTACAGTTACAAGGAACAAAGATAGATTGGTATGTAAAGGATATGCACAGATTGAAGGAATCGACTTTGAAGAGACATTTGCCCCAGTTTCCAAAATGAAAGCAATCCGTTTACTTTTAGCTTATGCATGCTCCAAAAATGTTAAAGTATATTAGATGGACGTAAAATCAACTTTTCTGAATGGGGAACTTGAACAAGAAGTCTACATTGAACAACCAGAAGGATTTCAGTTGTCAGATAACACAGACTATGTATGTAAATTAAAGAAGGCCTTGTATGATCTAAAATAAGCTCCTAGAGCATGGTACTCCAGACTGGACAAGTATCTACAACAGATAGGGTTCAGAAAAGGAAGTGCATACAACAACCTCTACATCAAGGTAAGTCAAGGTAATATTTTATTAATTGAAGTTTATGTTGATGCTATTATTTTTGGTAGTGATGATGACACGTAAAGCCATAAATTTGCAAAAGACATGTAGAATGAATTTGAAATGTCATTACTTGGAGAACTATCCTTCTTTTTGGGACTTCATATACGTCAAAGCAACTAAGGAATTTTTATTTCTTAAACCAAGTATATCAGAGAAATGATAAACCAATTGTAAGTTGAGAAACGATGATGATTCGAATTCTACATATCAGAGGCAATATAGGTCAATAATTGGAAACCTACAATATGTCACAGCACCCAGACTAGATGTAATGCAAGCAATTGGACAGGTGGCATAATTTCAAGAACCACCAAAGGAATCATATATATTAGAAGTAAAGAGGATTTTTAGATATCTCAAAGGAACATAAGAGTTTGGATTATGGTATCCAAAAGGAAAAGATCTATCACTTATTGCCTACACAGATGTAGATTGGGTAGGTTGTATTGATGACTGACGAAGAACCAATGGAGTAGCGTTCTACTTAGGTGAGTGTTTGGTATCATGGCTAAGCAAGAAACAATCGTCAGTATCTCTATCTACAGTCGAGGCATAGTATATTGCAGCAACAACATGTTGTACATAGATTCTTTGGATGAAACAAACTTTGACAGATATATAGATTTAGTATGATGAGCCCATTCCAATATATTGTGATAATACAAGTGCCATCAGTATCTCAAAAAACCCAGTGATGCACTCCAAGACGAAGCACATTCCAATCAAGTATTACTTTCTACAGGACTAGGTTGCATAAAAGAACATCAAAATTGAGTATGTGGGTACAAAAGAACAAGTGGTAGAAATATTTACAAAACCACTTCCATGGGAAGCCTTTGAATATCTTCACCAAAGACTTGGAGTTATTTCTACTCCAAAATGAATGTTTTTTTAATTCTTTTTGAATGCTTATCTTATATGTCTTAGATGTATAGGAGGAAGCACCATAAGAGGACAATTCATTTAGGGGGATAAACCCCAGATGGAAAGATACCTTTTCCATTGATGACAAAGGGGGAGAGATTTATCAGATGCAGAGGATAGAGGCATGGTTCCAGGGGGAGAAGATTTATCAAATGTAGAGGATAGAGGAAAATTTATTAGAAACAGAGGACAGAGGCATGGTTATAGGGGGAGAATGAGTAATATGATTTTAGTATTGCATCAGAGTGTTTCCATCAATGCCGAAGGGGGAGATTGTTCATTAAGGTTGGTTGTCATTGATGTCATTCCTTGAAGAAAGCCCTACAGCACAAAGGTTTGGGTAATGGAACCAAGATTGTTTGATGTAAATATGACTGATTATTGTCTTGTCATGTTTAATAATAAGTAAATATGTATGAACTCCAAAGTGGTCCTCTTATGGTTAAATCCCTCACGGGAAGACGCTTTCTGGAGTAAGAGAACCCATGCTTAATTGTGGAATAATGAGATGAAGGACAATGAATTTTTCAGGTAAACTATCCTACATGGATAGTTCTTGTCATTCCATTTTTGGTGGTATGTGGAACGTCACATAACTCCTCACATTTTGATATTTATGGCATTATGAAGTTGGACGACCCTCATATGTCATCTAAAAGCCCCAAAAGGTCAAAATAGTCAAAGTGGTTTAAGAGATTTTAAAGGGTAAATAATAAAGTGAAGTAATGAGTGTATTATAATTCAAAGTGAATAAAAAATAAATTATTTCAATAATAAATTTAATGGAGAAATTAGAAGTGGTTTAACCCTAAAATAAGGAAAGTGGGGTCAAGTGACCTAGAAGATGTTTTTAAGGAAGCTACTTGGAGAGTATAAATAAGAGGCAAGGCTCTCTCATTTTAATCACACTTGAGAATATTGAACATCTATAGGTGTCTGAGGTAACCAAGGATATATAAGATGAAATTATGAGGGAAGGTGAACAAAAGAAGGATGAAATGAAAGGAATGATAAATTATTTTGATGGTTCTTTCTAAGGTATGTTATTTATAGGTAAGCTCACCATTTTCGCTATTAATTTTTTTCTATAATGATTCAGACCGTGAAATTTCTATTACATTGAGAAAACATATCAAAGTATCCATGGTAATAAATTCATCTTGTGATTCATTGTATTTTTGGAGTTACACTCCGTGGAAAATAGGGTTTGCGGCTAGTCCTAAAACTAGTCAAAAACATGTGTTTCGGGTAAAAATGCCATAACCTCTTCATAACAGATCCTAATTCAATGAAATTAAATGTGTTGGTTAGGGTAAAACATGTATTATTCTTTATAACATTTTTAGATCGATTAAAAAAATATTCCGTGTGGGACACGCTCTACAAGATCACTCTCTAGAATAAGCCAAAATTGAGCAAGGTATGCCATTGTTTCTAGAAATCCTTTTATGAGAGGTTACAAGTAGTGACACTTGGAGGAATTGCACAAAACACACTGAAGAAAATTGTGTATTAGTTTCAGATCTTTATACATTACAGGTACAAAGTTATGATTACTTCAAGTTAGGGTTGTTGACTAATCCAAAACTAGGCATGTGCTTCTAAAGAAAAGTTTGATGAAAATGCTAGTCTCTTATTGTTGAAGTTAAGGAAGGTTTGCAGGAATGTGATTATATATACCAGGTCTATTACAGAGCTACAAATCAGATTTGGATGTTGAAATTGATGAGGGATTTTGGTTGAGGTACATGTTGAGTACACAGTTGAGACAAGTAGTTGATGAGTTGGCACATACATGAGTTCTATAGTTGATGATTTTGTTGCATATTGATGAGTCATAGTTGATGAGTAGTTGACACATGATTGGTACATACTTGGTACATGGTTGGACGCATTTTTTTATGGTACAGGTTGATTACATGTTATTTGGTACAGGTTGGTGCATGGTTGATGGACTTGTTTATGGTATAGGTTGATTACATGTTGAGGTACATGTTGATGCATGGTTCATATTTATTCGTACAGGTTTACAGTGGTATATCTCACAGTGATAGGTTGACAGTGGTTCCATCATTCTACTTGTACTTCAGGGTGGCAGGACGGGGCAAGGTTAGGTGGTTGTAGCCACCTTCCAGTTGTAGCCGAAGAACATAGGGTGTTGTAGCCTCATTCTAGTTGTAGCTAGAGAATTGGGTAGTTGGATATTCCCTCAGGTTGTAGCCTGAGAAACTAGGGGGTTGGAGCTTCCTTCCAGTTATAGCTGGAAAACAAAGGAAGTTGGTGCTTCCAATGAATGTAATTCTTCAAGACATATAATAAAAATCATTATGTGGTTTTATCCCAATTGGGTTTCCATGTAAAACAATGGTGTACTTTGTATGTGTATGTTTGTTCATTTGTTCATTGCTTATTTACTCTGCAGTTATTGGATGATAATTCTTCAATGATATAAAACTTGGATTATATGGTTAAAAATATTTAAATTGCTCTATTACTGATTGACCCCCCCTCTTAGTAATCCAAAAATAATTTGATATAAAGAATTTACATATAACTGCTTTGCCAATGTCCAGACTCCAAACCCAAATGAGGATGATCAATACAATTCTCAATGTTTATCTCTTCAACTTAAATAATGAAAAAAATATGACTTTCTCACATATCACTTCTATGAATCGACATTTCCCTTCAATTTGAAATTGCTTCAAAACCAGCCAAAAATGAGAATTCCCAAGTCTTGTTTCAAGATGTCGTATAACCAGTAGCAGAGAAAAAATTCATACTGCTTCACACTATTTTAGAATCCTTTCACATGGAATAATCTGGCTAGAAATTGCAAAACACCTTGCAAACCACTTGAAAAGTATTAAAATAAACAAACCTAAACAGAACAACACCAAATATTTCCATTTTGTTTTGTAGTAGATTCTCTTTTCTTCCTGAAAAACGACTGTTTCCCCATTACTTAACTTCAATTCAAGTTTTTTTTCCTAGCATTAGAATACTTTCATACTCAGAATGTTGTAAATTTCTTTAACAACTGTTTGAAAAACTAGTTGGACATTTGTAGAATCCAGTGTTGAGGTCTCAACAAGATATATGTTCTGAGCCTCTGCCAATGTTGCTCCTTCTTCTGTAGAAACCCCTCTGGTATCCAAAAGGTCGGTTTTGTTTCCAACTATTACTGTAACCAAATTCACATCAGAATGCACTACAGAAAAATAGGTAGAATTGACTTAGAAATACAAAAATAAATAGATCCAAAAAGAAAGATAATCAAATTAAATGCATAAATAAATGAATAATTAAGGACCATGATCAAAACAAATGGAAATTGGGAAATTTCAATAAGAAAAGAGGAAAGCGAGAAAAATAAGATAAAAATGCATAGTGCAAAAACAAATACATAATTACAGAGCATGGAACATCGATAAATGGTGGACTGATCTCAATGGATTAATTTCAATGTATCAATACATAGTATTTTCAAAGTATCAATACATAGTATCAATACTTGTTATATACACAATCATATCAATGCTACCTTCATAGCACTGATACCTAAGATAGACAACACGACCTCCTTCAAAGATTTTTGGCCTATCTCCCTTTGCAATTGTTTGTACAAGATTATCTCCAAGGTTATCAGTAGAAGATTGAAAGTAATCCTCTCAAAACACATCTCGGGGGAATAGTTCATATTTATTAAAGGAATACAAATTCATGAGGCAATTGGAGTAGCACAAAAAGGTCTACAAAACATCAAACTAAATAAGATGAGAGAAGAAGTGATAAAACTAGATCTATCCAAATCCTTCGATAGGGTGAACTCGTTATACATCAGAATGCTTCTGATACATATGGGCTTTGGACTTTATTTTGTTAATTGGATAATGGCATGCTTAAAATCGGTCTCCTTTTCCACTTTACTCAATGGTTCAGCCACAAAAAATTTTCAAGCAGAGAGGGGAATTTGACAAGGCTACCTGCTATCTCCCCTACTCTTTCTACTTGTAGCAGAAAGAATAAGCCATTTTTTGACTGAGGCAAAGGTGGGAGGACTTTTCTCTGGTATCAAATCTCAAATGGGTTGGCCATTATCCATATACTCTTTATGTATGACATACTAATCTTCTGTGATGGCTCAAGGAGGGATGTAGACATATTAATGGAGGGGCCCACACTCTTCAAATTAGTAACGAGTATGATCATTAATGCTCATAAGTCAAATATACTCTTCTCTTGGATTGATGATGAGGACATATGACATTATTTATATATTCTCCCCTTCCAAACATAGACTCTAGAATAAGGCCTCAAATACCTTGGTTTCCAGTTAAATCCAAATGATTATAGGAAGGATGACTGGACTTGGCTTCTGGAAAAGATGGAAAAATGACTAAAAGTTTGGAGAAATAAATGGTTATCAAGGGCAGGAAGATCGGTATTAATAAATACGATTTTGGAAGAAATCCCAGTATATTGGATGTCCCTCTCATGAATCCAAAAAGGAATACTATAAAAAGAAAGAAGAATGTCCTCATATATGTGGAGGGGTTAATCTGAAAACAGAGTGTTGCCCTAGGTACACTGGGAGAGAATTGCAAAACCCAAGGCCTTGGGTGGATGCAGATTAAAAAACATTTTTCTCTTCTCAAAAGCCCTGGCAGCCAAATCAGTTTGGTGACTAATTTCTACAACAAGTCTGTGGACCAAAGTGACTTACAAAAGTATGTGGCACCACTCTCTATTCTAGAATGGATCAGGAGCCATGGATCCAGAATAACAAGGATCTTAGTAATGTGTAAGGCAGTTCAACGGGCCATTGATGTGGTCAGGAACTCACTCGCCTGACAAGTAGGCTTTGGCAACTCACTGATAATCGAATGAGACCCTTAGGCAAGCTTTTTGAGGGAATACCTTCTCCTAGATGACCTCTACACAAAATTTGAAAGGGGGGGGGGGTATTTCCACCTGACATAAATAACTGACCCCCTCCATACAACTTTGTGGAAACAAGGTTGGAAATGGGGGAGAATTTTTGAACTCAATGAACCTCAAACTATAATTTGGAACTGATTTATCCTTTCCCTAAGGAAGGAAAACATATGTGTATTGGAAGGATAGGATGAACTCATTTGGGATGTGGACTCAGGAAGCACATATACTCCCAAAGAAGTCTATTCTCAACTCAACATAGCAGTGGCACAACAAGAAGATAAATGGTGGTGGAAGAGATTGTGGAAGCTAAAAATCCTAGCCAAAGGTAAACTCTTGGTATGGTCTATTCTAGAAAACAATGTTCCCACCTGGGATGCCCTACAAGAAAAAACAATTCCACGGGTCGAGTTGGTGCTCTCTTTGTTGATTGTAGGAAGAAACAGTAGACCATTTATTTATGTGTTGCCCCTTTTCCATATCAGTCTAGATAGAAGCCTCCACCTT
Organism: Picea engelmannii; assembly: GCA_009831015.1. Taxonomy (NCBI): domain Eukaryota; kingdom Viridiplantae; phylum Streptophyta; class Pinopsida; order Pinales; family Pinaceae; genus Picea; species Picea engelmannii. The sequence goes on from ML781672.1 coordinate 560,734, forward strand.
AAATCCTGATGTTGGCAGTTGGAAAGGAGCCATGTTTGAAGCATCTTTAAAGGATTGGATAAAAACAAAAACCCCAAAACACTTAAAAGCTCTACCAATACTAGTAGCCTGGGGAATCTGGATCGCCCGAAACAACACAATTTTCTGAGATGTCCCACAGTCTTCACTAAGGGTGGCCACAATTTCCTTAAGCATTTTAGATCATTTAAATTTAGGACAATCCATGAGACATGGCACGAGTCGAGCTCCCTAGGAGGAACAGATCGATAAAGAGAGACCTTGGGATTTTTTTGATGGTGCGGCCTTGGGTGACCAACTTCACTGTGGGGGGGGGAGGTTACCTATATCTAACATAACAACATTTTTTCCACCTTAGAGCTGGGTTGGGGCCTGGTAAAAATAACTATGTTGAGATACAAGCCTTAAAACTACTACTCCTTTTTATAGCAGAAAAGGGTGTATCCATGCTTCAAGTCTTCGGGGACTCTTTGATCATCATCAAGTGGGAAAATCAAGCACACATTTTTCACATAACTAGACTCAGACCTTAGCTGACTGAATCACTGAGGACCATTGCTACTTTTGATGCTTTCTCTCTCTCACATTTACAGGGAAAGGAACTCCATGGTTGATCAGCTATCCAAAGAAGCATCGCAACTAGATTTTGGGAGATGGAATATCACATAACACACGGAGGACGACAATTTTGATTATCATAGGCCTTTCCAGGAAGAACAACCATGAATATTCACAACTGATATATACTTTTGGACACTTTAACCACAAACACAATGTGTATAACTGAAAATATTATTTTTTGAAACTCACTGTTTTTGTATATCTGGACAGATTAGGGTTGTCTTCCCACTCAAAGTTTGGTTTTATTTGTAATGAAGAAACACATAAATGTAAGAGAAAATATACAGACAATATATATATTGGCTATCCTTATAGAAAGTATATATCTAGAGATGTAATTTTATATCTTTTTTAATAAAATTCTGACCTTTTTCCTTGGAAAAAAGAAATCATTCTCATCAATGATAGTTTGTCTTAGAAGGAACTCAGAATTATAAGAAGAATTACTCCAGGAAGAAATAAAAAATTAAACATCTTCAGACCCTCTAGTCTGTCACTAGTTCCTCACTTGGAGTTGTTTGTTTTCTTCATAGGTCTTGATATTGATATTGTATTTTTTTTTTAAATACCTACAACATAGTCACTATTGCGACGTCTTGGACTCTCTTCACATCGCTCTTGCCACGTCCTAGATGTCTCTCTTTCCACCTCCAAGATAGTTTCTTCCATAGCAACCTCGTCGGATCTGGTACCTCTTACCATCACTCTTTCCACTTCCAAGACGTCTCTCTTGCCACCTCCACGACGTTGCTCTTGCCACATCCAAGAGTGTCTCTCCCATAGCAACCACGTCGGAGCTGATACCTCTTCCCCTCGTTCTTGCCACCTCCAAAACTTCGATATTCCCACCTTCAATACGTCACTCTTGCCACCTCCAAACTATCTCTCTTGCGACCTCTAGGATGTCTCTCTTTCCACCTTCAGTACATTTCTCTTCCCACCTTTGAAATGTCTCTCTTGCCACATTTAAAATGTCTCTCTTGCCACCTTTAAAACGTCACTCTTGCCACCTTCAGGACATCTCTCTTTCCACCTTCAGGATGTCTCTTTTTCCATGTCCAAGACGTCGGTCTTTCCATGCCCTAGACATCAGTATTCCCATGCCCTAGACGTCAGTCTTACGACGTCTATATGGGGGTTGAACAATCGAATTCGGAAAAGTGACGTCCTGTGAAACAACATTTGAGGGGGTCTGATGTTTTTCATTCTTCTGACAATATAAAGTGGAAATTGCATCGAATGCACCTTCATAATTTGACCCAAATGCACTAGTGTATATGTTTTAAACTGAAATTGAATGATGTTTTTATATGCTAAATAATAAAGTTGATTTCATCTGATAGAATTTCATTTTATACGTTCTCCATGATTTAATGGATAAGTAACTAACATAAAATGTTGATTATCAATACTTAACTAGTGAGTTTATTTTTAAGAAAGGCTATAAGTGAAAAGGATGAGGACATATCATGATCTGGGTGAAGGCTCACATAACAAAGAAGAAGAATCTAATGAAAGGAGAGTGGTAGAAACCCCTCCAAATATAGTTGAGACTATGAGAATTCTCATGGAAAATATATAAATATTTAAGGGTGATAATGAGAGGCTTATGAAAGAGAAAGGAAATAAAACTAAAATAAATGTGGTATTGCTGCAAATCCTATCGGATATAGAGAGACAATTGCAGCATGGGCCAGTAGCCAGTAATGTGGAAAAACTTCATCCTGAGAACATCCATAGTACATCTGAGATAGAAAGGCATGGTCGAGAAAGAAACAATGCAAGAAGAAGCACTCCAAAGAAGTCTTGACATGGATCCAATAGGCATGTGAAAGTTAAAGAATCATCTGAATAATACTCTAGTGAAGGAGTAGAAAGATCCCGTTGGATCATATTGTCATTGATGCCAATGGTTTGTCATTGATGCAAATGGTTTTTCATTGAGGCCAATGGTTTGATTATTTGGGAGATTGTTGGATCATATGTAAATGGTATGATTTGATTGATGTCATTGAGTGATGTAAAGTAATTGATTGATATGATGCCTTTGATGAGAATAATATATGTCCAAGTGGAAACCAATCGATACAAATATGAATCATTAGTGTCTTATCATGGTTGATAAGGTGCACAAATGGATGAACTCCAAAGTGGTCCCCTTATGGTGAAAGCCCTCACGGGAAGACGCTTTACGGATTGGTTTATCCTAGAAGAAATGTTGGAGGACCCATGCTTGTATGTGGAATAATGAGATGAAGATCAATGAAGTTGTTGGTGAAACTATCCTAGATGGATAGTGCTTGACATGCCATTTATGGTGGTATGTGGAATGTCACATAAATACTCACGGTTTGAGAGTTATGGTCTTATGAAGTTTGAGGACCCCCATATGAAGGCTTGAAGCCCCAAAAGGTCAAAGAAGTAAAAGTGCCTGAAAAGAAGAAATCATTATTTAAATGATAAAGTAAAGTGACAAAATCAAGATGGATTATTTAAATGATAAAGTAAAGTGACAAAATCAAGAAAGAATATTTAAATGATAAAGTATTGGAGAACTTTCTATTCATGGAAAGTG
>ML781672.1:574776-598225 GCA_009831015.1 Picea engelmannii
GTAGCATATTGTTCATCTTGCAGAGAAGATAGGGGGAGACATACCCTTAGGGGGAGTCATTCTTCTTCCCATGATTCTAGGAGGAGATATTTATCAGATGCATACCTAGAAAAGAGACCTATATTTGAAGAAAGAGAACAGAACATTATTCCAGGGAGGAGCGATGGTCACAGGGGGAGTATGTTCGATGTATTTTCAACATTACATCATATTGATATCCATTGTTCAAAAGGGGAGAGATTATACAGTGACAACAAGACAGGGGGAGCAGCCCCAAGTGGAGAATGGCCCTTTTCCATTGATGTCAAAGGGGGAGAGATAATCACATTGATGTATTCTCATGGTGAGATCACACAATGGTATAATAAATAAGATAATCACATTGATGTGATTGATTTCGATTGATGGGGAGAGATTGATGTGGAGAGATAGTCACATTGACTAGATGTAGAGAATCCCTTGTCTACATGTTGACATCAATATTGGTAATTGGAGTTGACATCAAGGTTGGTATTGGAATCAATGCCAAAGGGGGATATTTTTGGATCATATTGTCATTGATGCCAATGGTTTGTCATTGATGCAAATGGTTTGTCATTGAGGCCAATGGTTTGATTATTTGGGAGATTGTTGGATCAAATGTAAATGGTATTATTTGATTGATGTCATTGAGTGATGTCAAGTAATTGATTGATATGGTGCCCTTGATGAGAATAATATATGTCAAAGTGGAAGCCAATCGATACAAAGATGAATCATTAGTGTCTTATCATGGTTGATAAGGTGCACAAATGGATGAACTCCAAAGTGGTCCCCTTATGGTGAAAGCCCTCACGGGAAGACGCTTTATGGATTGGGTTATCCTAGAAGGAATGTTGGAGGACCCATGCTTGTATGTGGAATAATGAGATGAATATAAATGAAGTTGTTGGTGAAACTATCCTAGATGGATAGTGCTTGACATGTCATTTTTGGTGGTATGTGGAATGCCACATAACTCCTCACGGTTTGAGAGTTATGGTCTTATGAAGTTGGAGGACCCCCATATGAAGGCTTGAAGCCCCAAAAGGTCAAAGAAGTAAAAGTGTTTGAAAAGAAGAAATCATTATTTAAATGATAAAGTAAAGTGACAAAATCAAGATGGATTATTTAAATGATAAAGTAAATTGACAAAATCAAGAAGGAATATTTAAATGATAAAGTATTGGAGAACTTTCTATTCATGGAAAGTGGTTAACCCTAAAATTAGGAAAATAGGTTAAGTGACCTAGAAGATGAAAGTATAAATAAGAAGCTAGGATCTCTTGTAAAATGTACATTTGGTAAGAATCCTTTTTGTGGATCAATGGACAGCTTCTTGGTAATATCTTTTGGAGTATTGATGGAGAGCTTCTTGTGAGAGAATCTTATTAGTGTGGATCTCTTGAGCATGATTGAAGATCTATTCTAAGGAAGAGAGCAAGAGGAGGATCTCATGGACGAATCAAATTTTCGACAATGTCGGAGATCTTGACAGCAAAAGTCTCAAAGTCACAGAAAACCCTATTTTTTGATGCCCACACAGGCTGTTTGCGTATAGGGTGAATGTACACATGGGCTGGCTGTGTATAGGGTGAGTGTACATGCGGGATGACTGTGTACAGGGAGCATGGACTGAATAACCTCATGTAGATTTGTGTTTGAGTTGGTGCCAAGCTCTTGGATGATGAGGCAGGTTCCAAATCTGCATTCTATGGCCTCAGATCTATCACTAATACACTGGTATGGTTACAATATTGTCTTGATAGATGCTATTATTTGATATGTTGTGAATCCTTAGGGCATTCTTGGTATGGCTTCTATGATGTGGCTCAATTTGATTGATTTGATGGATGGAGTGAGAAACACTCTTGTGATTCAGTAGTGACATGATTGCTATGGTATACTTGTTGTTTATACATGCTTGAGATAGCATTCATATTGATTTGTTGTGGAGCATGAGAAAGATATTGGAGATCTTGGATGTATTGTGACTAGCTGTGGGTCAGTTTGGATAGTGGAATATAGAAGAGTTCTGAGCATGTGAAGCAAAGCAAAACCTGAGGTGCTAAAGAGCATACACTTGTTACATTATACATTGGCCGCGTGCACACGAGGGCTGTAGTGAGCCAGGGCACGTTCCCACGCGGGCTTCACTACTGACAGGTCACATACTTGTTGACAGATTGATATCTGTTGAGGATTGTTGCCTCATCTCAATTGATGCTGAGGGTGTAAGCTGAGTCTTGCATATAGAGCTATTGCTCTTGTAGAGTTGTACTCTATTCAGTTGTTGCTGATAAACCCAAGGATTGTAGTCTGTAATAAAAAGAAAATTATGCATACATCTTGTGTTCTTTGTTTCCATTATGATGATGACTTTTTGATGATATGTTGTTGATATATGTTGCTAATATGTGCCTACATATGAATGGTTATAAATGAAAGCAATGGGTAATGAATAAATATTGAATGCTAATTGATAAGTTTTGTTCAAGAGGAAAGTTTTGGGAAAAATACCCCCACACTCATTCACCCCCCCTCTAAGTGTGGTAGGTGTGTCCAACAGATCCAAGGAACTCTCTAGCAGTGAGACTAGCTCACATGCTTAGAGGATAATAAAGAGGAGAAAACATTGCAAGGGCGGTGACCATGAAGAATTTAAGAAAGCCAAGCTACCCACTTTTGATGGGGAAATAAAAAAAGGGGGAAGAAGTATAAGCTTGGATACTTGGTCTGAAGAAGTAATTCATCGTTCATGACTACTCTAAAAACTTGAAGGCTCGAATAACTATATTTTACTTAAATGGAAATTCCTCTATCTAGTGGGAGGACCTTAGAAATGTAAAGGGAAGCCATGAGAAGGAGTTGTCTTTGGGTAATTTGAGAAGTATGTCTAGAAGAAGTACCTTTCTTAAAGGTACTATGATTACAATACTGAGGATTTCTATGAAATCAAACTAGGACAATGCACCATAGATAAATACATCAACAAGTTTCTAGAGCTTTTAAGGTATGTGACTTATATAAAGGAATAAAATGAGAAGCTGAAGTGATTCCTTAATGGGATTCCTCCATCTTTCTAGGAAAAATCGAGTTTGATGAATCTAAGACCTTGGAATATTCCATTTGGAAGGCTAGATACTACTATGAACAATTCAACCAAAATGTAGACTATCCCAAGGATTGGAAGAAGAAAGCTAAACTAGGATTTAAGAAGAAGGGGGTTAAACCCTCAAAGTTTAAGAATTATGGGAAGAGTTATAAGATGAGATTTTCCACTAAAAGTGTGAATCAACATAACTTCCCATCTCAAAGAAGAAAGAAAACTTTTGGATCAACCCCGGGAAGAATTGATAGTAAAAAGAGAGAGTCATTGAAATTTTGGGGATGTGAAGAACATTTGCTGAGGGACTACCCTCATAGGCAGCTAGAAAGTAGGAGAGTCTACAATATCTAGGATACTACCATCATTGATGTTGTGTCAATAAGTATACCACAAATTCATGTAGCCTTGGATGATATACAAGCATAACACCAAGCCTTAATGGTGGAAATGGATGGTATGATTACCAATCATCTTGTTTCTATTCTGATTGAACCTCGTTCTAATTTAATTTATGTTTCCCCTCAAATTGTTCATAAATGTAAATTACAACAAGTGAAACATGATAAACCATGGATGGTATAATTGATCACTAGGAAAAAGAGGAAGGTAATAGAGTTCATAGCATCATGCCAATTCGTTATGAATGGGTTCTCTAATCAGTAAAACCTGAACATGATTCCCTTAGGATATTATGACATGTTTATTGGCATGCACTAGTTGGTTTCCCATAAATCCCAGTTGGATTTTTATAATAAAACATTAGTGTCTGAAGATGAGGAAGGGAAGAGAACGACCCTACAAGGAATTCAAGATCTTGTCTCAATGAGACAAACATCATCCATTAAAGTGAAGAAGTATTACAAGAAGGGATGTCCTTTGAATGCAATACAAGTATTGAACTCTATTGAGGACCATAAACCAATCCCATAGTGGACTAAAATATTTGTTTGACCAACCCAAACTAAATGCTAGAAAATATAGATGGATGGCTCTCCTTAGTAAATTTGATTTTGAAACCAAACACATCAAGGGAAAATAAAATAGAGTGTATGATTCCCTCAGTAGAAGAATGAAAGTGATTTAATTGGAAGCCATAAGAACCTGTGAATCATACATAAAGACAAGAGTCAATAATGCATAAGAAACAGAGTCAATAATGCATAAGAAACAATAAAGACACATCTAGAACAAGAACCCACAGGAATGAAGTATGAGGGCTATGGACTATTTGATGATGGCCTCTTAGCCTAAAAAGGTAAGTTGTATATTCCAAACTTTGATGACTTGAATAGGCTAATCTTGTATGAACTACATAAAATACCATATATTGGTCATCTTGGTTACCCAAAAATGATAACAACCACCAAGAAGTTATTTTACAGTCCAGGAATCAAAAAGGACTTAGCAGGGTATTTAGCTAAATGTTTGGAATGAAAATAGGTTAAGGTGGAAAAAAATCACCCAACATGGCTTCTGAAACCCCTACCTATTCCATAGTAGAAATGGGAAACCATCTCCATGGATTTTATTACAGGACTATCTAAATTGGCCAAATAAAATGATGTCATTATGGTAGTTGTGGACAAGTTGTGCAAGGATTATCACTTTATATCGGTAAATTACACTTGCAAGGAAATAGATATTTTCAATATTTCCATGAAACAAATATTTAGGCTACATGGGATGCCTAGGGAAATCATATCAGACGGAGATGAAAAATTTAATTCAAATTTTGGGAAGTTTCTTCTTTTTGGTTTTGGAACTAAATTATCATTTAGTATAGCCTATCCTCCTCAAACTAATGGGAATAAAGAGAGGGTAAAAAAATTATTGGAAGACATGTCAAGGATGTGTGTGATGCATCATCCCAAGAAACATGAAGAATACCTAACTCTGGTAGAATTTTCCTATAACAATGGCTATCAAGAATCCTTGAAAATGAGTCCTTTTGAGGCTCTCTATCGTAGACAAGGAAATATTCCAATTCATTGGGACAACCCAGAGGACAAAATTACACTTGGACCATACATTCTACAGGATTTGTAACAACAAGAAACTCAAATAAAGAAAAATCTAAAAGTTACCTAGGACTGAAAAGAGAGCTATACAGATAGAAAACAAACTTATAAAGAGTTCAAAGTAGGGGATCATGTGTATCTATGAATTATACCCAGAAGAATTTCCTTGAGAATGGGAACATGTGCCAGGTTGACAACTTTGTTTTATGGACCTTTTGAAATTATGGATAGAGTGGTACCTGTAGCTTATATATTATCTTTACCTCCCACAGTGAAAGAACATAATGCTTCCCTTGTTTCATTGTTAAAGAGATATGTACATAATTATGGTCACATAATTGGCTAGTTTGTGATTCAAGTGGAACTAGAGGGAGAATTCCTACCAGAACCTCAGTGTATACTAGAGAGGAAAGAGATCCCTATCAGGAACAAAACCATTGCACAGGTCAAGGTGCAGTGGAAACACTTTGGTCTCAATGAAGCTACATGGGAACTGGAGGATGCCATGAAACATCCATACTCTTTTTTGTTCATTATTGTATATAGAATTTTTCCAGTATATGGAACATTGAGGGCAGTGTTCCTTTGATGGGGAGGGGATTATAACACCCATGCTTCTCCCACTTTGTAAATATAATTATTATCATGACCAATAGACAAGACTGTTATGTGATCATTGACAGACAAAGGACCTTTGATAAATTATATAATGTGAATATTTGGTTATTAATGCAACAAGGATATTGTTGAAATATTGATGAAGGGATGGCCTTCACAGGTTACAATGTCATGAGAGGAATGGCACAAGAGAAAATCTATTACTACTTGAAATGACCCTTCCAGGTAGTACCCTGTCAATTTAAAATCAAATGCATACCCTGAACTGTACTCAGACCCGAACATTGATTACTAGTCAAGATGGTAGTTGGATAGTGTACTTCGTGAATCAATGAAGGATGGGAAGAAGTACCCATCGACAAGATTTTGACATGACCGTGAGGTCTTGGTAAAAAATTGACAAAAACAATGGACAAAGGACAATAAGAGGAGGGTAGTGACAAACTAACACACGGTTCGGGGAAATTCTGAACAATGGAGAAGAGAGAAGGTGAACTCTTTGGTGCAAGTAGAAATGGAAACAAACATGGAAAAACAATATATGCTCCCTAGAATGTTTTTTGTACAATTATTCATCCTGTCGTGGAATCATATTCTGAATTAGGGTTGCCTGATTGTAGTAGTGCATAGTGCAACCTTGCCTATGGTTGGCTGGAGAGTGGCACACCCTTCAGTAGTTTCCAGCATGACCCAAATTTGTAGATAACTAACTCTTATATATCTAGGGTGTGGAAAGGAAATACATAGGTTTGCATGGTATGTATGGTAATATTTGTATTTAGAAAATAGTTGCAATTATTTTTTCTGTAGAATTCTTGGGAGATGAATGTGTATATTCATTTGAGTATTTAAATAACTCAACACTCTTCTATATATCTAGTGGAAAGATGAAACCAAATCTAGTTGTGACTGTATAGGCTACGGTGATCTTATATGTGTGTGTGTGTGTGTGTACACACACACACACACACACACACACACACACACACACATGTGCATGAAAACACGTGAAAAGGTAAAACAACATAGATCCATATTAAACCTAGATCTATAAGCACTAGGAGGGATCCAAATTCTCAACTTGTAATTTTTCTATCATTTAATATGAAGGAATTGATACATGACATGGACTTAAATGATAACAAAATTTACACCTTAATAAATTTAATCCCTCTCAGTACTTGAGAGATCAAGGTTTAAAATGGATATATGTTTGTAACCAATCAATTACCCAAAATATTCAATTAATGAAAGTTTGGTGTCACACACAAATTCTAACATTTGAGCTCTTTCAATTTAATTGAGAGCAATCTTTTTTAGGTTCACAGTCAATCTAATAAATGGGTGGTAACAAAGTAGCAATACTATTCCATTCCAAACCCCAGTTGGAATACAAAATTACTTTAAGATATGAGCCACTTCTGTGGTATTATCTATTACAAAATTGGAAGATGCATATTAGACATAATAAAACTTACCCATATTAATTAAAAAAAATGGAATATTACAACAATAATAGGAAATAATAGAACCAAAATACCAAAAAAAATTATACCATTATTGATGAGAAAAATGTTCACTTTCCTCTTCGAGGGGGAAAGTTGCAATGAGAAGAGATCTAATTAAAATACACTTCCCCATACATATCATTAAATTTCTTCTACTTATTTATAGATTTATATAATCCTCATAGGAACATTCTAGAAAATGAACATTCTAGTCAGCAAGACAATATAGTAAGCCTTCTTACAATTATTGCATTTAGATGACTACATGGGCACTATTTATTGTAGATGACCTTCATACATAGAAACCTATTTGTCTAGTTAGGGGTTTAAGGTTGGTACCTAACATACCCTACCCCTTCAAGTTTTCCCTTAAGTAAGATTCTCTAATCCCTGTAAGGTGAATTTTCCAGGATTTTTCATATACACAATGCTCTCGAATGTTCTCCCCAAACTTGGCACAAAAGGTATTCAAACTCCCTTCTGTACCCTTCTGGAGTTTCGAACAGTCATGATTGCCAAAAGAGGTCATGTAAAAATGATTTCCTCGGATTCCTATCGAATTCAGAGTAGGGAAAAAAAAAATCCAAAAAGTAACTTGGGATTTGGTCCCAGTTGTTATAGTATAAATTTTGCAGTAATTTTCTTCTACATGTTTATCCCATTCTCTTAGGAAATGAGTTATTTGTTAACCGATTATTACTTGAGTCTCATTATGCCCTAAAATTTAATTACCAGGGTTATCATCTTGATGATAGGCCCTCTTCAAACGCTGAAAAAAATTGGATTGACTTAATTTACATCTATAATTCTAGATTATTTATCTCATTTCGACATTCCTTATGATTATGGCCAATTTGTTTTAGATCTGCAAATGCAATCAGTTAGATTGGATATAGTGGTCTGAGTAGAGTTCCGACTCCATAATTTTTCTTCTAGAATAATATATACAAACCTGTACATTCTTCATTGTTTAGGCTAAAGGGATGGCAAGAGTTTTTAAATCGTGTATTATATGTACAAGACTGTAGCGTTGTAAAATATTATTTGATCATTTACTTTGTACAGTGTGTGCTTCTTCAGTTGAATCCTTTATCTTGTCTGTATGGAGAATAACGGAATAGAAAACTCTACCAACATGGAATTTATACTCTTGAATAACTATCTTCGAATTCTACTTCTACATTATCTTATAATGACTTAATCATATTACTATAGTAAAATATAAGGAGTTCTAGACTCTTTATTCTATTTGTGTCTTACATGAGAGGTAGTTGAATTTCTTATTGGTAGACTTTGTGTGTTCAAATATGATGACAAAAATATCTGTACAAAAGGGTTTCCTATTGCTGTTAATAAATCTTCTATTAATAAATCTATACACAGTATTGTCGTAACTATATTTACGTGCATTATATTTATATATAGCTATATATGAGTCTATATATATATGTACACATTTTCTCCATCCAAATACTCAAAATTAAATTTGTCTAATATTTTGATTCCAAAAATACGTTCTCCTATAGATAAATCTATACTTTTAGGTTCGTTTGCACATGGATGAATCTGTTCCAAATTTTAATTTAGGAGGGGCCATCCCAAAATTAGTCCTTGATTATTAAACTTCATATAATGAATAGATACCATATGTGGAGGCTATTTCAACTTAGTACAAACATATACACTATAACTGATATAAAAATTCATTCAGAACAAAGGGGAGAAGATTAACATATCTAAACCAGTTCGCGGGAAGACAAAGGGAACAACCATGGTCCTCCCAACCATAGAACATGACAACTAGAATTACTTGGCCGATTCACCCCCTAGCCTGACCATGAGTCCATGAGGGAGAAATTGGAACCTCCTCCTCAACAATGTCCTTCAATTTTAGCAGTCTTCTCTTGCCTCACACTTAATCAATAGTGTTCATAACAACAAGGGGTAATTCCTTTCCCAGCATACATGGCAGCATCCTGCCTCCTCACATATGTTATTTAAAACAATATATTTGCCTAGGACTTTTCCCTCCCTTGGGAATTTTCACATCTTTCTAAATCCTTGATTTTCAGGGGCTGCCAATGGCCAAATCCCTAATTTGCAAATTGTCACAATTATCCCTGAGGTAGTTCCAATATGTTCCCCACTCTTAGAGTCATGGTTAGCTGATTTTAACATGGTTGTTCCATTTGTCCTCTTGCAATAATTATACAATATTATGTTTTCATACAAGTGTCACAGTCAAATAGTTAGTTGGTTCAAATCAGATCTCTTCCCAACAATCATAATAATTAAATTACAATTTACCAAATTCGGAATTCGGAATTTCCATAAATGGCAAAAATTTTCTAGATTCGAATTTACCAAAAACGGAATAATTTTCCTTATAATTTTTGAATTCAAAAAATGATTTATTTTTGGGGATGTCACATCCTTTCCCCCTTCAATAAAACATTGTGCTCAATGTTCATTCCTTTCTTGGAACAAGATTGTATGATATTTCCACAAATCTCCCTCCAACTCCCAAGTGGCCTCCTCAGGACTAAAGTGCTTCCATTGCACCTTTACCTAAGCGACGACTCTGTTTTGAAGTGCTATTTATCTCCGATCTAGAATGCATAGTGGCTTTTCCTAGAGCTTGCCTTCTGGTTCCACCTGCACCAAGTTCCAATCGATCATGTGAGTAGGGTCATGAACATAATTTTTCAATAGAGAAACATGAAATACGTTATGAATTTTTAGATTAGCTAGAAGTGCAAGTTGGTATGCTATAGGTCCAATTCGAGCTAGTATCTCGAAGGGCCCACAAAACCTGGGTGCCAATTTGGCACAGTTCCCGAGTTTTAGTGAACTCTTTTGGACTTTGACCTTTAAGTAAACATGATCTCCCACTTGAAATTCCAAGTGTCTTCTTTTCTAGTCTGCATAACGTTTTTGCCTGTTATGTGCCTCTTTTAAGTTATGTTTCACCTTTCTTACTGTACTTTCCATTTCTTGGAGCATTTTTGTTCCAATCATGAGTCTGCCAACCGGGTCGTCCCAGCTAATTGGTGTCGTACACTTTATGTCGTACAGTACCTTGAAGGGGCTCAATTTAGCCGAAGTTTGGTACCCATTGTTATATGCGAAATCTACCAAGTACAAGTAGTCTTCCCACTTACTTGGTTTTGTTATTACATACATACGAAGCATATCTTCTAGGATCTAATTTGTTCATTCAGTCTGTCCATTCGTTTTTAGATGGTAACTCATGTTGAAATTCAAATTAGTATTTAGCCCTGCAAACAATTCTTTCCAAAAAGTGGACGTAAACTTTACGTCTCTATCTAAGATCACCATTTTAGGAATACCATGTAGTCTAAAAATTTCCTTCATAAATATTTCAACAATGTTTATATCTTTAAAAGTAAATTTCATAGGAATAAAGTGTGTAGACTTACTGAGTTTATCGATTACAACCATAATAGAGTCATTTTGTTTCTGAGTTTTGGGTAAACCCGTTATAAAGTCCAGCGATATGGTCTGCCATTTCCATTCTGGCACTGGTAAAGGCTGTAATAGGCTAGCCGGATGCTGGTGTTCATCCTTAACCTACTGACAATCTTGGCACCTAGCCAAGTATTCTACTGTTTTTCCCTTCATATTAGGCCAGAAAAATAGTTTTCTAAGTGTTGTTATCATTTTCTAGTATCTTGGATGGCCAGAATATGGTTTCTTATGAACTTCATCCAAGATTATTAGATTTAACTCTGTTGCATCTGGTATGTAAAGTCTATTTTTAATTCGTAGTAGTCCCTTCTTATCGATACTCAGATCTGGTTTTTTGAGTTTCCAGTGCTATTTTGTAATTCTGTCATTATCTTAGTGTAATTTTCATCGTTATTACCTGCCATCCTTATTCTTTGTTCCAGATCACTTTCCACCTTGCTGATATTTATCTCACATAACCCATGGACTCTTCTACTTAAAGCATATGCTACCTTATTTTATTTACCCTTGATATGTCTGAATTTGATGTCAAATTCACTCAAGAAGGCAAGCCATCTTGCTTGTCTTGCATTAAGATCTAGTTGACTAAACAGATATTTCACATCACTATTATCCGTTAATAGTAGAAATGTTCTACCGGTTATGTAGTGTCGCCACATTTTTAAGGCGTGTATTATCGCTGGCAATTCTAAGTCATGAGTAACATAATTTCTCTCATGTTCTTTTAATTTCCGGGACTCATAACAAATTATGTGTCCTTCTTGTGTTAGGACACTGCCGAGTCCTTCTTTACTTGCATCAACACATATAGTAAAGTCTTTGTATGGGTATACTACCTTCAATACAGGTGCAATTGTCAATAATTCTTTCATCTTGTTAAAACTGTCTTGACATCTCTATTACCAGTTAAACTTAGTCCCTTTCTTTTGTAATGACGTGATAGGGTAGGCTATCTTGGAAAATCCTTCTATAAATTGACGATAGTATCCAGTGATTCCCATGAATGACCAGATATATGCCACATCTTTAGGTATTGGCCACTCCATGATGGATTTTATTTTCTCAGGGTCTACGAAAATGCCTTCTGTTGAAATTACATGTCCGAGATATTGTATTTTCTTTTGATAAAAGTCACACTTATCAAATTACTGACTAAAAATGTTGTTCATCAGGCACATAAACATGGCTAGTGCGTTAGTGATTCCGATGGGTATGACTACGAATTCATAGTGTCCATATCTTATTTGAAAAGTTGTTTTTCTTATATCCTCATCCTTTATTCTAACCTAATGATAACCGGATCGTAAATCCAATTTCGAAAATATATTGGCCACTCCTACTTGATCGAACAGGTCATATATCCTAGGTAAGGGGTACTTTTTCTTAATAGTCATTTTATTCAATTGTCTATAATTGATACAAATCCTTAGAGTATTGTCTTTATTTTTCACAAAGAGGACTGGTGCCCCCCATGGTGAAACACTCGATCTGATATACTCTTTGTCCAATAATTCCTATAATTGTATTTTTAATTCTGTCAATTCTGGTAGACTCATTCGGTAAGGTGATTTTGAGATAGGAGTTGAACTAGGTAGCAGATCTATGGAGAAGTCTATTTCCCTCCTAGGGGGTAATTCTAGTATTTCGTCCACACACATGTCTTTGAATTCGCGTAGGATGGAAAAATCTTATAACTCTAGCTTATCTATATTTTTTTTAGTAGATTCGTTATTTGGATGGCATAAACTTGACATCCCTTGCTCATACATTTCTTGAGTTTCATTGCTGAAACTTGTCTAACTAATACAAGTTTTTGTATACCTTGGGTTGTCCTAGTAGTGCCAACATTGTCTTTATAGTTAAGTGTCTTTGTAAAACAATCTAGTACCGCTTTGTGATTTTCCAACCAATCCATTCTGATAATCATATCATAAGATCCTAGTGGTAGGATGTTCAGATTCGTTCTTATGTTTTGTCCATCTAAGCTAAACTTGAAATCAAAAATAAAGTCAACTACTTTCCTTTTTGTTCTTGTTGCTAGTTATACCAGCCATGATTTTGCGTGCTTTAGTTTCTTAAGTTTATTTGACTCTACTACATCGGGAGTAATATAACTTAACATAGCTTCAGGGTCAATTAAAATAGAAATTCAAGTGTTTTCAATTTTACCTTCGATTTCTACCACAGAGGATTGGTGGTCATCTTGTCAGTAGTCTATGGCTGCATTTATCTGATGCAGGATTCTGACCACGTCTCCCACCGTCGAGGCTTCCTGCAAATTATGGACAACAGTTCTATTTGCTGAATTTAAACGTGGACAATTCCTCCTTAGATGAGGTTCTCCACATTCCCAACACTTTAGTGGTTCGCGGGGGATGTCCCCAAACTTCTTCGTTCCCAGATTTACTGGTTTTTCGTTGCCTTTCATATTCAGATGGTTGGATTGAAAATCCTTTCTTGGAAATCCTTTTACTGCATTACGATAAGGAGCTGGATGGTATCCCTTCTTTCGTTGATTCATCTGATCTTGTTTCTTATCCTTCAAGGCTTTGGGAAACTCTGCCCGCTATTTTTATTGATCGTAGCACATTCGTGATTTCCTTAATACTTAACTCAATGATTTTGGGTTGTCAAACTCAATTATATCCTTGTACGACTACGGTAAACAACTTAAGAACCACTAGAATTTACTTTATCCTCTTGGATGTAAGTTACAAACCTTAATAATTCCAGGAATTTATTTATAAGGTCTTTCATTGTCATCTATCCAAGTCTTAGTTCATAAAATTATTTTGTTTTCCTTTCATAGTAGATTTCACATAGGTACTGTTTCTTGAAATATTTTTTAAAGTAAGACCATTCCATCTGTTCTCCTTTAGGCCCTTGTCCAATTTCAGGTATTCCCACCAAATGTTGTCCTTCCCTTTCAGATTGTATATGGCCATTCTGACCTTCATATTGTTGGAATAGTTATATATATGGAAGTATTTTTTGATGTCCAATAACCACGCCTCTGCTTCTCCTATTCTGGATTCTCCATCAAAGATAGCCGGTTTATTTTTCTTGAATTCTCCTTCAAGGTGGTCTACTTGTTTTCTCTTTCTGTCTATTTTGGTTTTGTCCTTAGTTGAAGGTGTACCTTCAGAGGAATTGTCTCCTTTTTCTGTTTCCGGTCCTGAGTTCTTGAAAGCTCTCTTGCTGACTCATTTTTCGTTATTATCATCCTTTGGTATTTTCTCGGTCATTATACTGCGTAGTAGGATTTCATTTATCTCTTTCTATTCCTGCTATGCTTTCTTCAGTTTCTCATTGTCAGCTTTGAAAAACTATAGTTTAACAATAAGGTTCCTCATTGTTTCCAACACTTTCATGGGTGATGTTCCTTCATTGTTCTGTCTTGGATCTCTAGGAGGTCTCTACTCTAGATTTCCTTCCATCCTGATTTATGCATTGTCCTGAGCTGCCATAATTAACACAAAATAGAAAGGGCTTTCTGTTTGTAACAATAAGGTTTATTATTTTTGCATAAATCGAAATATATACTAAGAAACTAATGTGTCCATGTCTAGGCCTAGTGTTGTACCTTTTTCTCTGATACCATATGTAATATACCTTTAATTACCGAGAAAAAATAAAATTGATTATTCTTTTCTTTGTAATTATGGACTCTAAATTTAAAGGCATCTCTAACTCAAATCTGGCTTCAAGGAGATTAAGCACTTATTTTCCACATTAAAACTTACCAAAGCTATTTCATAAGTGAATTTATAAGTTTTACCTCCTCTTCGAAATTTGACTCCTTGAAATCCTAACAGTGTGTTATTATCCTAATCGCATAGGCTACACTTTTGTCTAGCTTAGACTATACATATATATGTATGTACCAAAGTATATAAACAACGAATTACATGTAAATGTGTAAATTCGAAATACCCTTATGCCACAACATATTCACGAAACAATCTATATACCTATATATAACTTTGGTCGAATACATCATGCCACCAATTATCTATGTAACCCTTTATATGTATGATCATACTTTGATCGATCCTATTGTTCCATAAGGAGTTTAAAAAATGATCCTATATCTACATAATTCATTTCCATAGATGTCGCGCCAGCAAGGCCTACCATGAGAGGATTACTAAGAATGACCCTTCATAAATTTGGAGTGGAAAATACGTTTCCTTTGGGTAAGGGTGGCAGTGAACTTAATGTGCTCCCTGCCATCATCATAGACTTAGAACGTGTGAACACCAGGCGAGGAGATGGTAGTTATGAATCCAATTCTTGTCACACACCTTTAGGGACAACTGTCATTCTATTTGAATAACGACACTAACCATACTTAGAACCAGAAGACTGAACTGTCTACCAATTCCATTTTCATGGAATTAGGTGGAACTAACCTTGGGTACAATAGAGGAGGTGTAATTACCCTTCTTCCAGAGCATTTACGACGCATTGGGAACAACCTCTCAGGATTATCACGAGATTAAAGTGTCCCTCTGAAGCCTCACCACCTTGCCCTAGATACAATATTGATTTATATACTGCCATTAACATCCATGTACTAGGATATGGGCTCTGGAATTACCACTTTTCGTTAGCCTTCTTTCGATATTGGCTCTGTGTGCTCCCTGTAATCAAGGTCAAGTTATCAAATCCTCTCTGTAACTACCCAATGTTGTAGTCGTGGACTTGTTCTATAACCAAACATATAGGACATAACTCTGACATTGGGACTCCACATAATAAGGTGAGAGATTATGGTTCATGGTTTCCCTTTTTATTTTTTTTGAACTCTCTGTAATTACAAAATCCTTCTGGTTACTGAGTTGTTCGAAGCGAATTTATCTACACAATCTATAGCTTGAAGAAAAGGAAAGGTTATGCATGACTCTAGTTTATTTCTATGTTAATTGAAATCACTATGTTCTTTGTTGTCTTACTATATATTCCATTCCTTATAGGGTTTTAGTAAAATATCTTGTTTATCCAAGCGAGGGTGGAGTCTCGCAAAAGAACCCCTTCGCGAAATGTAAAAGGCATCGTAAAATCCCCCTCGTCTCTGTCTTGGTCTCAATCGGTTGTTCTGTGTTTAACTAACAGCTTCTGTGAATTCTAGCATGCCAATGTAACTCTTCGATACTGATACAACCCTTGACATTTCTCAAACGATATTTGTCCTCTTCGCCATTCCTACGTCTTGAACTCAGTAGTCAGGTTTTTTGCATCAAGCATTGAATTAATAATATAATCCCTATAAATTTCATTGGTGAGTCTATAAATCAAATATCAGGTAGCTCTTGTACCGCATGGAAAGAAATTTGTTCAAGACATCAAGGCACGATACATTTGTCCGTTTATTTAAAAAAAAAAGGGTAGTCTAAGCTCGACAGTTGGATATTCTTCTGGTATGAATGCAATTCTTAAAGTTTAAGACACACCATTCATATATGTATATACTATCTCTGTAAGAAGTAACTTAGTACAGTTGCTTTCGTTATTCATTGGTTATGACTACTGTGCAAAGTTTTCTTGTTTACTTAATTGATTTTTCTCTTGAATTAATACACAACACTAATGATGGGCCCTGTTTGATGTGAGGGTACCCATCAATGAGCTAATGCCTCATCCCTCCTGGGCCCAGAGTGACTGTCTAGCTGGAGACAACAAGAAAAGGTCATGCGAGTCAGGGTTGAAAGTTAAGTACCGTCTTTACATGATGTACTCAAAGAAAACAATTATCATTTTGTTTTCTGCTTCTTCAAGTTTTCCCTTAAGTAATATTCTCTAATCCCTGTAAGGTGAATTTTCCAGCCTTTTTCATATACGCAATGCTCTTGGATGTTCGCCCCATACTCGACGCAAAAGGTATTCTAGTTTCCTTCTGTACCCTTCTAGAGTTTCGAACAGTCACGGTTGTTGTGACATTCCCAAAAATAAAATATTTTTGAAATTTAAAATTGCTGGAAATTTATTCAGTTTTTTGTAAATTCGAATTTGGAAATTTTTTTCCATTTATGGCAATTCCAAATTTCGAATTTGGTAATTGTTATTAATTATTTTGACTGTTGGGTAGATACGTAATTAGACCCAACTAACTATTTGACTATGACACTTGTATGGAAACAAAATATTTTATATTGATTGTAGGAGGACAAATGGAACATCCATGTTAAAGCTAGATGACCATGACTCCATGAGTGGGGAACATGTTGGAACTACCTCTAGGCCGATTATTACAAGTGGAAAATCAGTGATTTGGCCATTGGCAGCCCTTGAAAAATCATGGATTTAGAAAGTTGCAAAAATTCCCAAGGGAGGGAAAAGACCTGGGGAAATGATAAATATCATATGAGAGGAGGCAGGACGCTGCCAAGTATGCTTTGGAAAAGAGACAATTGATTTTTTTCTTGTTGTTATGAACACTACTAAGTGAGTGTGAGGCAAGAGGAACCTCCTGGAATTGAAGGACAATTGTTGAGGAGGAGTTTTTCCAAGTTCTCCCTCATGGGTTCATGGTCAGGATAGGGGGTGAATTGGGAGGGATTTTTGGCTACCCTGTTCTTCGGTTGGGAGGAACATGGTTGTTCCCTTTGTCTACCCGCGAATTGGTTTAGATATGTTAATTCCTCTCCTTCTGTGTTCTAAATGATTTTTGTATATCTGATATCATGTATCTATTCATGCTAAGTTGAAATAATTTCCATGGATGACATATGTTCGTTGTATGAAGTTTATAATCAAAGACCAATTCTAGAATAGTTCCTCCTGAAAACTAAAATTTTAGGTAGAATCCATCCTGGTGTAAATGAACTCAAAGGAACAGATCTGTCTGCAAATGTATGCATATTTCTATAGTTGAGATTTTAGACTGACCTATCTGTGAATAATTGAGGTTGAGCAAGTCTTTCCACATATTTCTTATAGGCTTATATATATTTATATACGATATATATCAATATGGTTGTAGTTAGTTCCATGTATAGGGTTTTATTAAACGAATATCCAATGGTTGCATTAGAAACCCCACTTATACAGAGGTTCATTGTCATAGTATTTGAACAAACAAATGATGCCAATAGGTAACCCTCTACCTCTGGTATAAAGAAAATTCTTAAATCGAAGAGTCTGAAACTCTCCTTAAATGATTTAATTATTTCCTGTTTTGGAGGTTTTCTCTGCGATTATGATTTTCTGTTATTGAGTTGTAAACTCATTTTATTTCTTGATAAATTCATTTTTGAGTAAACACAATAATCATTTGTTTTTACCAATTACGAACCTGGTCATTTATTTATTCCAAGTTTATTTGTTGCAACATGTGATTTTAAAAAGATATTAAATACAAAATTGATATTTCAACATTCAGAACTTGCTTGTTACTTATATGTGGAGTTCCTTTGCTTTAACAAACACCGAAACCCAAAATTGTTGGGCCCACACCCTAATCGCATTTCACAATTCGATATTTCTTATTTCATTTTGTTTATGTGTCAGGTGTTCATAAACCTTGAAATCCCGAACCCCGAAACCCCAAAGTGATGGTCCCACATTCCATTCACATTTTCGCAATTCAGGAGTTGTTGTGTGTTGGTGTTTGGCATTTGAAATTGTGAACCCCGAAACCTATAAATGTTGGGCCCACAGTCTTTCCACATTTCGCGATTCGGCAAACAACATGGTCTTTGTTTTTTGTGTTCGGCATTTGTAATCGTTGAAACCCAATTGACCTTTGTTTTTTCACAAAACTGTAGGAACATAGTAGGAATTTATTTGTTATAGGAACAAATCTAATACTGTAATGAATCGACTGGTAGAAATGATGGAGGATCTTCATCCAAGATAGAGGTAGAATAGAAATAACATATCATATTACAAGTCACTGTGTACAGGGCATGACAAGTACAAAAATTATTGTATATGAAAGTATTAAACTAATTAAGCAGATTCTTAGCACAATTTTTCCTAAGAGTTCTACTTGCCATGAGGTCATACACCTTTAAGTATTTGAAATTTTGTAATTAGACTATTGTTTAATGGCATAAAACGTAGAGAACAATATGGGATCCTTCGAGTTAACTATTCTTTATGTGTAAGCTACTGGTTTGTAAGAATGAGACCCAAGTTAAGTAGATATACTTGTATGGTTATATTTTCTGTAAGTAAAGATGCAGGACCATAACACGTAACTGAGCTTTCCAATTATTAAACCAGAATTGAGATGAAACTATATCTATGATGGTGCATCTCTCTCTATATATTTAGATAAAGCTACAGGTATGTACATACTTATAGGTGGAAATAAGTACAAATGTTAGTGGAGAGTTAAAGCGAATTCCCTACAGTAAGAATGAAAATATACGCCTTTATACATGCACAGAGTAGACAGTCAAAATACCTATTGTTCTAGCAGTCATGAAGATCCAACCTGGCAATTAAAAGCATAATTAAATGTGCAAAACTGATTACCTTGACAATCCTAGACCCCTTGTCCTTCCAACTCCTGGTCGCCGAAACACCAAAAAAGGCTTAACAGTTCTGGATCACCCTTAGCCTCTGTCCACGTGACTACCACTCTATGACCACGCACTTAACGTCAAAGCGCTACCAGCTTTTTGTGATTCAGGGAATCACGATGCAAGCGTTCCTCCTATTCTAGTTCCTTCGAACTCCCAGACCCCGAAATGCCAAAATATCCCCCTTGAGAGATCAACGGTCTAGATTCCTCTTGAACCAACGACCACGATCCCACTGGATTGACAATCCACAACCTTTCAGGATTTTCCCTGAACTCCGAATTAGCAAAATTCAACGCCTTAGAGTGTTGGAAGATACTTGACCTTAATCACCTCGTTGTTATGAAAGATCCAATGAATCTCACAATTTTGACACTTTTCCTGAAGTGTCTCCACCATTCATTTCAGGTACTCTCCTGCGTGGCCACCCAGAAGTTAAACTCTGTGCGCCCAGATCCTTTCTCTGAACCTCAAGGGTTCCTTCGACCTAAGTTTAGATATTTCCTATATACATATAAGTATGTTGGAGTAGTTTGAGAGTTAAGGGAAGTGATAGAATTATGGATAGAATTTATCCACATAAGCTTTTATGTTCGAAGTAAACTAGACTGGTGTAATAATGTCATTATGGATAGAAATGAATCTTACCTTCTCTTAAATTCTAATCTTAAACAAAATTGAATTATGTCATAGATTTTTTTTTTTCATGGTGAATTAGGGGTACATTACAGTTCCCAAAAGAGGTCATGTAAAAACAATTTCCTTGGATTCCTATCGAATTCGAAGAAGGGAAAAATAAAATCCCAAACATAACTTGGGATTTGGCCCTAGTTGTTATAGTATAACTTTTGCAGTAATTTTCTTCTACGTGTTTATCATGTTCACTTGAGAAATGAATTATTTGTTAACCGATTATTACTTAGGTCTCATTATGCCCTAAATTTTGATTACCAAGGTTATCGTCTTGATGACAAGCCCTGTTCAAACGATGAAAAAATTTGGATTAACTTAAGTTACATCTGATGATTATGGCCAATTTGTTTTAGATCTGCAAATGCAATCAATTAGATTGGATATAGTGGTCTGAGTAGAGTTCCGACTCTAATATTTTTCTTCCAGAATAATATATACAAACCTATACATTCTTCATTGTTTAGGTTAAAGGGATGGCAAGAGTTTTTAAGTCGCGTATTATATGTACAGAACTGTAGGGTTGTAAAATTGTATTTGATCATTTAATTTCTACAATGTGTGCTTCTTTGGTTGAATCCTTTATCTTGTGTGTATGGAGAATATACAGAATAGAAAACTCTACCAGCATGTAATTTATACTCTAGAATAATTATCTTTGAATTCTACTTCTACATTATCTTATAATGAATTAATCATATTACTATAGTAAAACATAAGGAGTTCCATACTCTTTATTCTAGTTGTGTCTTACATGAGAGGTAGTTGAATTTCTTATCGGTAGGGTTTGCATGTTCAAATATGATGACAAAAATCTCTATACAAAAGGATTTCATATTGCTATCAATAAATCTTCTATTAATAAATCTATGCGCAGTACTGTCATAACTGTATTTAGGTGTGCTATATTTATATATAGCTATATATGAGTATATATATATGTACAAATTTTTTCCATCCAAATACTCAGAATTAAATCTATCTAATATTTCTATTCCAAAAATACATTTGCCTATAGATAAATCTATACTTTCAAGTTCGTTTGCACATAGATGACTCTGTTCCGAATTTTAATTCAGGAGGGGCCATCCCAGAATTTAGTCCTTGATTATAAAACTTCATATAACGAATAGATATCATATGTGGATTCTATTTCAACTTAGTACAAACATATACACTATAACTGATATACAAATTCATTCATAACAAAAGGGAGAAGATTAACATATTTGAACCATGTCACGGGAAGACAAAGGGAACAACCACGTCCCTCCCAACCGTAGAACGGGACAACTCAAATTACTTGTATGATTCACCCCCTAGCCTAACCATGAGTCCATGAGGGCGAACCTGGAACCTCCTCCTCAACAATGTCTTTCAATTTCAGCAGTCTTCTCTTGCCTCACACTTAATCAGTAGTGTTCATAATAACAAGATGTAATTCCTTTCCCATCATACTTGGCAGTGTCCTGCCTCCTCACATATTCTATTTAAAACAATATATTTTCCTAGGTAGTTTCCCTCCCTTGGGAATTTTCACAGGATTCTAAATCCCTGATTTTTAGGGGCTACCAATGGTTAAATCCTTGATTTGCATCTTTTCACAATCATCCCTGAGGTAGTTCCAATATGTTCCCCACTCATGGTGTCATGGTCAGCTGATTTTAACATGGTTGTTCCATTTATCCTCCTGCAATAATTATACAATATTCTGTTTTCATACAAGTGTCATAGTCAAATAGTTAATTGGTTCAAATCGGATCTCTTCCCAACAATCATAATAATTAAATTACAATTTACCAAATTCAAAATTTGAAATTGCCATAAATGGCAAAAAATTTCCAGATTCAAATTTACCAAAAACAAAATAATTTTCCTTATAATTTTCGAATTCAAAAAATAATTTATTTTGGGGGATGTCACAGTCATCAAATATGGAGATGAGGTAATTGTTGAAGGATCTCTATTGGTTACCATGTGGAATCTTCATATGGTGTATCCTTCAACTATATCATGACCTCTTGGATAATGTGTTGATGGCGATAATGTAGTATTTTTTTGAGGATGACCCTAGTTCCAACCACATGGAAACTTTGTCATCTAGTTTTAAATGGTTATTTTGAATTAGGAAATTAGATAGAACCCATTTTTTAAAGAATAACACATGAAATATAGGATGAATTTTAGAGTGTCCCAGAAGTTCCAATTTGTAATCCATTAGAAAAATACATTTGAGGACCTTATAAGGACCTTAAATCTTGGGAGCATGCTTCTAGTGGTTGTTTTTTCTGGAGGAGTTCAGCTTTTAGGGATTTAAATAATGGAACTCTTGATCCCCTTCTTCAAAATGGAATTCAGAATTATTCTTGAATTATTCAAAAAAACAAATTATTTCAAAGTTCTTAGTTTAAATAAATTTCCATTTTTGGAAATTCGAATTTTAGATTCTGGAAACATGTAATTATTATTTTATGATTGTTGGACAAAATTTTGACTTGCCAACTGTCCTCTTTTGATGGACAAATGTATGAGACAATTTTTTTTAATAAATTTAATGCTGGAGAATAGATGGAACAACCAGGTTAAAAATATCTGACTATGACTCCATGAGTGTGAAACATGGTTGAGTTAACTCAGAGTTGATTTTCACAAGTGTCAAAAGTTGCGTTCTATCACTAGTAGCCCCTAAGAATCAGGGATTTGTAAATATGCAAATTTTCCAAGGAGGTAAAGGAGTGGAAAGTCCTAGGCATGAGATATATACAACATATGTGGGAGGTGGGAGGTCGCACACTGTTGAGTATATTGGGAAAGAATCATTTGGTTGTTATGAGCACATCTGGTGTTAGGAAAAAAATTTATTTGAATTGTTCAGTGAGACAATGGCTAAGGAGTGATGCTCAATTTTCCCTTATGGATTCATGGTCAGGCTAGGGGGGTGATCAGGACAGGTAATTTGTGGTTGTTATGTATCTACGGTTGGCTGGAACGTGGTTGTTCCATTTGTTTTCCCAACATTGTTGTTCATATATGTATCTTAACTATTTACTTTCATTTTTTGAAGTGTTATATGGTTGGTATTATATATGTAGGTAATGAACTATATAGGTGTGCCTCATGGCCATAATATATTTGTTAATTGGCCTACTGCTTAAATACCTATTAATGTTTCTCATGATATTTGACTTTCATTAGTTACAATATCTGTATGTAGGCTACATAATTGATCTACATAGACAAATGTGAAGGTACTAAAACTAAATAGTCACTATATGGATATTTACACACATGAAAACTAACTAATTAAGAAAAAGAAAACAAGTGAACCAAAGAAATTAGATTGTATCAGAGCAATAATAAGTAAACTGGATAGTTTTACTTCTTCCTTTATTTTATCTCTCAAATCAGTGGAGCGAAGAAAACTCTTGTGATCATAATTGAGTAAAACAATAGATAAACTCAAAGTCCCAT
>ML781672.1:598275-610392 GCA_009831015.1 Picea engelmannii
TTGGCTATCTGATACAATGGATCTCTGATATTTTCATGGAAAAAAATTATTTATGCAATTGATAGGTCACTGATGTACACAGGGCCTTGTAGATTTATTCTAAGTAAAAATATTAATACAATTGGGGTTTTTCATACCCAATAATATCTACTAGCTAATTTAAAACAAAATTTAAAGAATCTACATCAATCGTTTATAACAAAGTAAGAAAGAGCGAAGATCCTGTTGATCCATGGAAGGGATTCTCAGCAAGAAACCAATCTACGATGGAACCTGAGTACTTTTTAAAATTTAGGATGTTTACCTTCATGAAATCATAGCATGCGAAGTTAACCTGCAAAGGGTAACCATAATGTTATTACTAACTGCTAAAATTCATTGAAGGAACAAGATAAACATAATGAAAAAAGGGTGTGCACTTATCTCAGGCCTAATTTGAATTCCAGACATCCTTTTTCCCTTGCGAAGTTATAATTCTGTGACTCAGGAGGAGGAGTAGGTTCATAGTAGTCTGATGGGTTCCCTCACAAGAAAAGGGACCCATAATCAAACTCATATCCATAAACATAAGTAAAATATGATTGTAAAACCATATACCATAGAAGAGATCTATTGCTTTTATCAATCCATCATGGATTTCATGGGTTCTTTAAAATACAAAGGTTATCATGAAGTTAACCATTATAATATTAAAATAAAGGAATCTTCAACACATCATATTAGAGAAGCAATTACCGATCCTAGTACAGAGATAAAAGTTACAGAGAGTAATTACAAAGAATAGTTATAGAGAAGCATTTACCAAGCCTAGTACAATGATAAAAATTACAGAGAGTAATTATGCATAATAGTTATAGAGAAGCATTTACCAAGTCTAGTACACAGATAAAAATTACAGAGAGTAATGATGAAGAATAGTTACAGAGAAGTAATTACCGAGTTTAGTACAATGACTAGATTATAGAGAGTAATTATGAAGATTGGTTACAGAGAAAAATTACCAAGACTAATCACAGAGATGACAATCACATTTTAACGAGTGAAATGTCAACATTTTCCTCATAGAGTAAATCAAATTCCATAACTCAGGGAAATTGATGTAGGAGCATCGTGCAAAGCCAAAGCACATGACTAAGCCCAAGAAATAGTTGGACGCACAGAGGAGGAAAAAGAGCACGTTTTCATAAGAACTGTTTTTGAATTTTGAATTTAAAAGGCATTAATGTAATAGTTTGGAAGAAGGCATACTTTGCATTTATATCTTGGAGGTTGTAAACAGATTGTGAGCGATTTTCTCTCATCTGTCAATGCAAAAGGCATTTAAGCCCAGTTAATGGAAGTAGGTAGGGTTGAATTAATAGATTAGACAGTTATAAAACATAGGAGGGAAAACGGATATAGACACCCTCATTCTTGTATTATTGTAATATTAGCAAAAAGAAGAAGAAGAGAGTTGTAGCAGAGAGATGTAGAGAAGAACCCATGTACAAGAGTATTTGAGTTAATATATGAAGCTTTGACTTAGATTTCATGGTGTTATGATGCTTACTGTTTACATTTGTTGATTAGCATGTTTACAGTTGTTTTATTCTCTCTGTTATGCATTTGTTATGAGACTATGTTGCGTATGTATGATTTCATGTGAATGTTTGAAGTATGAGAGAGAGAGAGAGAATGAGTTCATTTTTTTCTCTTCCTGAGTGAGAGAAGTTCCTACAAGGAGTGCAGTGAAACGTCCATAAGGTGTGCATTGACAAGGGTTCTGAGTTTTATCTGAGAAAGCTCAGGAGAGGTACCGTTGTTCTCATTCCAACATAAGTGTCGATGAAGCACAAAAGTCGTGCAAGGTGTGCACAGGCTAGTCGAGGCCTTAAACTTATCAACTAAGGGAAGGTAAGGGACTTTTGTTGTAGAAGGTGCATAGAGAAGAAGAATCAAATACTTAGAAGTATTTGAAAGATCGCCGCAAGGAGTGTGTACAAGAGTCCTTTTGCGACTCAAAAATTGTAGGTGAAAGCTCAGGAGGGTCAACACCTGTGAAAATACTCAAAGGGAGATAGAGTGAAGTCTCTTTGTAGAAGCCAAGTTTAGATAAGGAATATTGGTTTCTTTCATAGAAGTCTTCAAGGAAGGAATGAGCGGTTGAAGTTCTATGTGGAGAATTCGCAAAGTCGTGAGGACCGTAGGATCACAAAGAAGTTGCAAGGTGGATAGGGGAGGACGAACCCATTACTTTGGTATCAGGAATCAATGTGGACCGTTGATCATGACCTGTTGTGAGCCGCCAGATCATTTTAGGGATTCGGAGTTTGTAAGCCCAGAGTGTAAGACAAAATCCTTGGTCACTCTAACTCCTGAATCGTGAAAAGAATCATTAAGTGAAGAATTTCAGGATTTCAGTAATTTGGGATTCAGAATACTAGAAATATTGATGACAAGGAGCCAGTGGCCTTTGTATTGGAAACCCCAGAGTTGCGAAATGTGAAGTATTACGAAGTGGCGTTTCAGCATTTCGGTGTCTCGGGGTTTTGAAATGGTAGGGGAATGAAAGTTGAAGGCTTGTTCAAGTTTTGAAAGCTGGGAAGAGTGACAGGTGGTAGGAGTCCACATCAGAGATAGAAAGCATTGGAGTGGAAAGGTGGTGTGTCTTCATCAATAGGTAGAGTCAAACCTTGTTGACTGTTTCGGGGTTTTGGGGGTCAAAGAGATGGGATCCTTACATCTGGATTCATGAAGTCATGAAATGCGATACAAGCTATGGAGGAAGACGTGGTCGAAGATTTTGGTGTTCTGGAATTTCGGGCTTCGATGGGTTGAAGAGTCGAAAACTCGACAACGAAAATCGTGATATTGCAAAACTCAAAGTCTCGAATTAGAGAAGGGTGTGACTTTATTATGGCTAAGGAGACTTGGGTGATGCCTTGTGTTTAATCACATGGGCACACTCATAAGGACCTGTGGAGGAAAACCATTGTGTGTGTGTTTGTGTTTCCTTGTGGGGAAATCAAAGAGTCAATCAGACTGAGGAGGGAAGATTTAGAATGATCCTGCGCGTATCTCGTCCTAAGGGTTTGGAGGTCTGCACCAATTTTGGTATCAGAGCTTGACTCTGTTTGTATATTGCAAACAGAGAAAGAAGGAGGAAGAAGATTACTCTGATACTAATCAATTTTGGTATTAGAGCATAGGAAAAGTTCTTTGCTTTCTGTAGCAGAGAAAGAGGAATTTTATGGCCATGCCACTGAGAAGAAGAGACAGACCGATGCCTGATCTAGAAATGGAGAGAGAAATGCATGAATTACGTGCTAGGCTTGATGCCATGGAAATAGCACAGAGGTTCACAGTCGACGCTGGGGATATCAGTGAGGCTGAAAGTGAAAATGAAGCTAGACACGAAGAAGAAGATGTAGTTGAAGATGCTGCAAACGAATGCCTATTCAGGGCTATTGCAAGGATAGGTGCCAGAGAAAAAATGGACATTCTAGTGTATGAGGGAAACCTGGATGTTGAAGATATTCTAGATTGGATTGGAGCTATGGATAAATACTTTGACTATGAGGATGTCGAGGAAGATAAGAAGGTCAAACATGCTATCACTAGACTTAAAGGGCATGCAAAACTATGGTGGGATGAACTGCAGGCTGATAGACGCTGCAAACGCAAGCAGAAAAACAAAAGCTAGGATAGAATGGTTGCAAAGATGAAAGCCAAATTTATACCCAAGGATTATCAAATCACTCTGTTTCGGAGGATGCAGAATTTGAGATAGAAGATGATGTTAGTGAAAGAATACACTAAAGAGTTCTACAAGATAAACATCATAGTAGGTCATTAGGAAGGTGATGATAAAAATGTTTCCAGGTACATGAATGGTCTGAGATATGACATTCAAGATGAGATGAGCATGATGATAATTCGAAATCTAGAAGATTCTTATCATATATCTATGAAATCTGAAGAGAAGATGAGCTGAAAGAAAGGTCAAAGAGGCCGAGGCAGAAGTCAATCCAGAGGCAAAAAAATTTCCCAAGACAGAACTCATAAATCTAAAGAAGAGGGAAAGAAACCTCAAACTCAAACTGAGAGAGGAGGAAGATCACAGAGAGGGTAGTATGCTGATAGAAATACTTTTCCTTGAGCTAGAGGAAGAGGAAGAGGTCAAGGAGGTGAAGTGAAATGTTTTATCTATGGGAAAAACAGACATAAATATTATGAGTGTCCAGACAAAAAGAAAGAAGGTGGTGAGACTCACATTGTCGAAGCACAAGGACAAAATGTTGAGGCAGAAGATGTTGAGGGTGGAAGATCCTTAATGATGAGGAAAGTTCTCTTAACTCCAGAAAAGGAGGCAGAGAACCCAGCCCAAAGGAACAGTCTATTTCGGACTGTTTGCAAAACAAAATATAGAGTATGAAAAGTCATCGTGGACAACGGTATCACAAACAATCTTGTTTCTACAGAGATAGTAGAAAAGTTGGAGCTAGAGACTATCGTACATCCAAGTCCATACAGAGTTTCGTGGCTACAAAAAGGACATCAGGTAAATGTCACTAAACAATGTTTAGTTGAATTTAAAATAGGAGGATATAAGGATGAAATATTATGTGATGTCATTCCTATGGATGTTTGTCATCTATTAATGGGTAGACCATGGAAATATGACATAAATGTGATTCATGATGGGAGAAAGAACACATACACCCTGAAGAAGAAAGGTAGGACTCACATGTTGTTGCCAATTAAGGATAAAGAAGTGAAACCAGAGGTGAGCAACACTGTACTTCTCATTAGTGGGAAGGAACTTCTTAATGAGGTTAAGAAGAAGGAACACACACAATTTATTGTGGTCAGGAAGCCTAGAATTGTCTTGACCAGTACAAGAGTGGATGATTTACCAGAGGAAATCCAGAAGTTGCTGGAAGAGTTCACAAATATAATAGTGGACGAACTACCTTGTTCATTGCCACCGATAAAGAGTATAAGCCATCACATTGATATTATACCTCGAGCCAGTTTACCAAACAAAGCAACGTACATATTGATGTCATAGGAGAATGAAGAAGTCAAGAGGCAAGTCCAGGATTTAATGGACAAAGGATTGGTTAGGGATATCTTGAGTCCATGCGCTGTTCCGACAGTGCTCAACCCAAATAAAGATGGAGGCTGGAGGATGTGTACAGACTCAAGAGTAATCAATAAGATTACCATCAGATACATATTTCCATTGCCCAGGATGGATGACTTGATGGATTGCTTGGATGGAGCAAGATTTTTTTCAAAAATTGATTTGAAAAGTGGATATCATCAAATTCGCATGAGAGAAGGTGATGAATGGAAGGCAACATTCAAGACGAATGAGGGGTTGTATGAATGACTTGTCATGCCATTTGGTTTAACGAATGCACCCAGTACTTTCATGAGGTTGATGAACGAAGTCCTGAAGAATTTCATAGGGAAATTTGTCATTGTATATCTTGATGACATATCAATCTTCAACAAGACAGAAGCAGAGCACTTAAATCATTTAGCTGCAGTGATGAAGAGATTATAGCAAGAGAAATTGCTGATTAATATGAAGAAATAATCATTTATGAGGACATAACTCATTTATTTGGGTTTTGTTATCTATGCAAATGAGTTGAAGATGGACCTAGAAAAGGTGAATGCAATTAAGAATTGGCCATCACCGAAAAGTGTGTTTGAAGTTCGAAGCTTCCATGGTTTAGCTAGTTTCTACAGGAAATTCATCGAAAATTTTAGTGGAATTAGCACACCAATGATGGATACGGTGAAGAAGAGACACAAATCTTTTCACTGGACAGCTAAAGAAGAGAAGAGTTTCAACCCGTTGAAGAGGAAGATTACTGAGTAGCCAATTTTGGTTTTGCCTGATTTTAGTAAGACATTCTAGGTCAAGTGTGACGCTAGTGGATTTTCAATAGGAGGGGTCTTGAGCCAAGATGACAGAACAATCACATACTTCAATGAAAAACTGAATGAAGTGAAGATTAAGTGCTCCACATATGAAAAGTAATTCTATGCAGTCATACAAGCACTGAAGAAATGGAGGCATTATTTGGTTCCTAAAGAATTTGTTTTGTATAGTGATAATCATGCTTTACAATTCGTGACTCAACAGGAGAAGTTGAACCAAAAACATGCTAAATGGGTTGAATTCATGCAGAATTTTACTTTTGTGATTAAGCATATTTCTGGAACTACTAAAAAAGTTGTTGATGCTTTGAGTAGGAAATGTTTGCTTATGCAGGAATTTAGAGTCAAAACTTTGGGTTTTGATAACCTCAAAGAAATGTACAGGGATGACCTAGATTTTAAGGAAGCATATGAGGTGTCCGAGAATCCAATTCTCAGGGACAGAAGCCAGTGGACCAAATATATGATCTAGGATGGATTATTATTCAAGGGCAATTAGCTATGTATTCCAAAATTCTCCATGAGGGAGAACCTACTGAAGGAAAAACACAATGGAGGATTGGCCAGACACTTCGGTCATGATAAGACGTTCTCAAAGTTGAATGGCTCATATTTTTGGCCAGGGATGAGGAAAAATGTTAAGAGATTTGTGGATAGATGTTGAATTTGTCAGCACACAAAAGGGAAAAGACAGAACATAGGGTTATACCAGCCATTACCCATACCTGAGAGGCCATGGGACACAATGAGCATGGATTTCATATTGGGACTACTAAGAACACAAAGAGGATGTGATTCAATCTTTGTGATAGTAGACAGATTTTCCAAGATGGCACATTTCATACCATGCCAGAAAACTAGTGACACAACTCATATTGCGAACCTATTTTTCAAGGAAGTCATCAGATTTCACGGCTTGCCAAGGAGTATAGTTTCTGATCGAGATACCAAGTTCGTGGGACATTTCTGGAGAACTTTATGGAAGAATCTGGGGACAAGTTTTTCATTTAGCTCAATGTATAATCCTTTGACGGATGGACAAACAGAAGTTGTGAACATAAGCTTGGGAGATTTGCTAAGGAGCCTAGTGACTGAACACCACAATCAATGGGATCATATTCTGCCACAAGTGGAATTTGCTTACAATGACTCACTCAATAGAAGCACAGGGTAGAGTCCATTCCAGATTGTATATGAAATGTAGCCAAGGGGAGTTTCGAATTGAAAGATTCGAAACAAAGTGAATTCAAGAGTGCTAGTGCAGAGAATTTTGCAGAAGCAATGAAGGAGCTTCACAACCGAATTAAGGAACGATTACAGAATTCAAATCAAGAATACAAGTGTAGAGTAGATAAACATAGGCAAGAACTTCAATTTGAATTTGTTGATCTGATTCTTGCACATATGAGGAAGGAGAGGTTCCCGAGGGGAACATATAATAAACTGAAGATGAAAAATATTGGACCGTGTAAGGTCATAAGGAAATTTGGGGCAAATGCATATGAGATTGAATTACCCGATGGGATTGGAATCTCATCGATATTCAATGTTGTGGATTTGTACCCTTATAGAGCTGAAGAAGCAGGAGCAGAGGATGAACAGATAGAGGTTCAATGGACTAAACAGATGCCTGTAATTGAAAATCCACAGATGGAAAGCATACTTGACAAGAGGATTAGCAAAAAGACCAGGAGAAAAGAGTATTTTGAATACTTGGTCAAATGGAAGGGACATCTAGTTGAAGATGCAAGTTGGGAAGATGAATTAAAAATTAAGAAGCAGGGACAGATCATGCAAGAGCTCATGAATAGGAGTTCATGAAAATTTTCAAGTGAGGGAATATGATGCAGGAGCATCATGCAAAGCCAAAGCCCCCGACTAAGCCCAAGAAATAGCTGGACGCGGGGAGGAAGAAAAAGAGCACGTTTTCATCAGAACCATTTTTGAATTTTGAACTTAAAAGGAATTAATGTAATAGTTAGGAAGAACACATACTTTGCATTTATATCTTGGAGGTTGTAAACAGATCGTGAGCGATTTTCTCTCATATGTCAATGTAAAAGGCATTTAATCCCAATTAATGGAAGTAGGTAGGTTTGAATTAATAGATTAGACAGTTATAGAACATAGGAGGGAAAACAGATATAGACACCCTCGTTCTTGTATTATTGTATTATTAGCAAAAAGAAGAAGAAGAGAGTTGTAGTAGAGAGATATAGAGAAGAACCCATGTACAAGAGTATTTGAGTTAATATATGAAGCATTGACTCAGATTTCATGTTGTTATGACGCTTACTATTTACATTTGTTGATTAGTATTTTTACAGTTGTTTTATTCTCTCTGTTATGCATTTGTTATGAGACTATGCTATGTATGTATGATTTCATGTGAATGTTTGAAGTCTGAGAGAGAGAGAGAATGAGTTTCAATTGTTTCTCTTACTAAGTGAGAGAATTTCTTGGAAGGAGTGAAGTGAAACGTTTGAAAGGTGTGCGTTGACAAGGGTTCTGAGTTCTATATCAGAAAGCTCAGGAGATGTATTGTTGTTATCATTCCAGTAGAAATGCCAGTGAAGCACAGAAGCCATGCAAGGTGTGTGCAGGCTAGTCGAGGCCTTAAACTTATCAACTAAGGGAAGGTAAGGGACTGTTGTTGCATAAGGTGCAGAGAGTCAAAGAATCAAATACTTAGAAGTATTTGAAAGATCGTCACAAGGAGTGTGTGTAGTAATCCTTTTGTGACTCAATGTTTGCAGGTGAAATCTCAGGAGGGTCAACACCTATGAAAATACTCAAAGGGAGACAGAGTGAAGTCACTTTGAAAAATCCAAGTTTAGACAAGCAATATTGGTTTATTTCAGAGAAGTCTTCAAGGAAGGAATGAGCGGTTGAAGTTCTCCATGGAGAATGAGTGGTTGAAGTTCTCCATGGAGAATTCACGAAGTCGCAAGGACCGTAGGATTGCAGAGAAGTTGCAAGGTGGATAGGGGAGGACGAAACCATTACTTTGGTATCAGGAATCAAAGTGGACCATTGATCGTGATCTGTTGTGAGCCACCAGATCATTTCATGGGTTCAGAGTTTGTAAGCTCGGAGTGTAAGCCAAAATCCTTGGTCACTCTAACTCCTGAATCACAAAAAGAATCGTTAAGTGAATAATTTCAGGATTTCGGTAATTCGGGATTCGAAATACTGAAAATCCTGATGACAAGGAGCTAGGGGATTTTGTATTGGAAACCCCGGAGTTCCAAAATGTGAAGTATTGCAAAGTGGCATTTCAACATTTTGGTGTTTCGGGGTTTCGAAATGGTAGGGGAACAACAGTTGAAGGCTTGTTCAAGTTTCGAAATCTAGGAAGAGTGACAGGTAGCAGGAGTCCATGTCAGAGATAGAAAGCATTGGAGTGGACAGGTGGCGTGTCTTCGTCAATAGGCAGAGTCAAACCTTGTTGACTGTTTTGGAGTTTTGGGGTTCAAAGAGCTGGGAGCCTTACATCCAGATTCACGAAGTCATGAAATGTGATACAAGCTGTGGATGAAGACACGGTTGAAGATTTTGGCGTTTCAGCATTTTGGGCTACAGTGGGTTGAAGAGTTGAAAACTTGACAACGAAAATCACGATATCGAAAAACCCAAAGTCCCGAATTAGCGAAGGATGTGAATTTATTGTGGTTAAGGAGACTTGGGTGACGCCTTGTGTTTAATCATGTGGGCACACTCATAAGGACCTGTGGAGGAACACCATTGTGTGTGTGTGTGTTTCCCTGTGGGGAAATCAAAGAGTCAATCATATTCAGGAGGGAAGATTTAGAACGATCTTGCGTGGATCTCGTCCTGAGGGTTTGGAGGTCTGTGCCAGAAATCAAGAACCAAGTTAAGTAATTTTAGAGACAGTATAATAATTTAAAACAAGGGAATCTATCAATGTTTTCCATACGCAGCAAAGAGATCCCATCACAAATGGAAAACAAGAATCTAATAAAATAATTATAGAATACATTGAATGATTTTTAAAAGAAGCGAGACCTAACAATGTTTTCCTCATAGAACTGACAGATTCCAAATCATGGGGTAACTACATAGATCGTATGTTTATTTCATATTGACAGGAACACAAACAACGTCGAGGGTCACGGTCCATTATAATAGAAATAATAAGAGAACTCATATAACAATATTGACAAGGAATCTAGGAGATTCGTTACCAAAGGAATTGGTACAGAATTTCACCCTAAGTTAAGAAGAAAACTGCAAATGTAGAGTTTCACACGGAAAACTATTACCTACAGTAATTCTATCTGATGCACAAAACCTCATTCCATGGCTCAAAGAGTCGTTATTATGCTTATTTTCAACTTAAGACGGGAGCGGTAAAACTAAAAACACGTAGTGTTGTACAAGCAAGTTACACATAGTGGAATTTCTCTCCATAGGATTTCAAACTTTCAAAGTACTCACAAAACATGAGAGATATCAATTAATCCTAAAAAATAAAAACAAAACACAGTACCAGAAACCCTTTCAGAAACAAGGTGTAATGCTCAGTAGTTTACCTGTATTAATCAAAGAACACCAATGCCTATAACCACCATAGCTCATGGTTTCCTTACGAGGTTCAATAGAGTAAACTGGTTACAAGAATAACGTTTGAGAAATACAGTTTAGTAGAGCACTGTAACAAAAGACAAACCTTTGAGATATTATGGACCTCAATCCCATCACTCGTAGTGGGAGGAATGACTAAGTACATTTATCAGAATACCATGTGAAATCAACAAAGTGGAGATCCCACAATGGTTAGGTCTCTGCAACGTCAGAGCCAAAGTACATGGTAGGTAAATGTTTTTTATTAAGAGCCTATGATACCTTTAATGTGATTAGAGAGCAGTGTCAATTCATAGACTTCCAACCTACAACTTTGATTTTATTGTCCATTAATTCATAAAGAGCCATCGTAACCCTTTCATTTCTCGGTAGCGTACTTAGGTCTTGTTAAGACATAGTGACACATATGTTAGAG
This sequence comes from Picea engelmannii, assembly GCA_009831015.1. Lineage (NCBI taxonomy): Eukaryota > Viridiplantae > Streptophyta > Pinopsida > Pinales > Pinaceae > Picea > Picea engelmannii. The sequence continues at coordinate 609,230 of ML781672.1, forward strand.
TAAGCTTTGTTGGATTACTAAGAGGAGGGGTGAATCAGTAATAAAGAAATTTATTCATTTTTAACCATATAATCCAAGTGTTATATCAATGTAGCATTATCATCCAATAACTACAGAGTAAATAAGAAACAAACAAATGAACAATCATACACATACACAGTACACCAATGTTTTACGTGGAAACCCAAATCAGGAGAAAACCACATAATGCTTTTTCTTATATGTCTTGAATAATTACATTCATTGGAAGCACCAACTTCCTTTGTTTTCTAGCTACAACTGAAAGGAGGCTCCAACCCCCTAGTTTCTCAGGCTACAACCTGAGGGAAGCTCCAAATCCCCAATTCTCTGGCTACAACCAGAAGGAGGCTACAACCCCCTATGTTCTCCGAATACAACCAGAAGGTGGCTAAAACCACCTATCCTTGCCCCGTCCTGCCACCCTGAAGTAGAAGTAGAATGATGGAACCACTGTCAACCTGTCACTATGATATATACCACTGTAAACCTGTACCAATAAATCTGAGCCATGCATCAACCATGCATCAACCTGTACCTCAACCTGTAATCAACTTGTACCATAAACAAGTGCATCAACCATGCACCAACCTATACCACACAACCTATAATCAACCTGTACCATAAACAAGTGCATCCAACCATGTACCAAGTATGTACCAATCATGTGTCAACTACTCATGAACAAACATCATCAACTATACACCTAATGTATGTGCCAACTCATCAACTAATTGTCTCAACCATGTACTCAACATGTAACTCAACCAAAATCCCTCATCAATTTCATCATCCAAATATGATTTGTAGCTCTGTAATAGACCTAGCTTATATGATCACACTCCTGCAAACCATCCTTAACTTTAACAACAAGAGACTAGCATTTTCATCAAACTTTTCTTTAGTCTCACATGCCTAGTTTTGGATTAGTCAACAACCCTAACTTGAAGTAATCATTGTTGGAAATACTAAAACAACTGAGAGGGGGGGGGTGAATCAGTTGTTTGTGAGCTTAAACAATTTTATACTTATTAAACATTGTTAATCTCTCTTCATATGGTCATCAACAATATATAGCATATGGACAGTAAAAGTAAAGACCATCAATCACACATAAAGTACACACAGAGACAGATTTTCACGAG
>ML781672.1:627294-650055 GCA_009831015.1 Picea engelmannii
TTATCAGGGCTGAGATCTGTGTAATATTTTTTATCAGAGGTCTGTCCACTTATTTTGATTACTCGGTATCAACCTTCCTTTGACCCTCACAAGACCTTTGGTTCTTAGGGAGATAGGGGAGAATAATAAAATTTTAAGGGACATCCTGTTCAAGCAAGCTTTGATTTTTTCGATGCTGTTGAACAACCCAGGAAAGTTAGGATCACTAGAAATGTTCCTTAGCTCAGCAGAAGGTCAAGTAGTTGTGAAGACCGGCTTTCTCCTTAAGATCTGGTTCGGGATCCCTGAGGTTTAAAATGAAAAAAGACCTTTATCTCTCTACAAAGACTTGGGAAGGTAGTGACTTGCTAAAAGTAAGGACCAAATATAGACAGAAAACAAGGCGACAATTCAATGGCTTAATTATACAAAAGGTCATAACAGTTTGGGACTGGTTTTCGGATATATTTAGGAACAAAATTTATGACTGACTGTTTTTAGGTTTAATGTATTCATTCAAATTATTTTCTTTTGAAAATTATGAAACCAAAAATATTCCTGTTATCTAACCTTTGTATTGCAAACTTGAAACAATATTACCTTAGATTGCTTAAAACAACCTTTCATGACATGTGTATTGAGAAAACTCACCTCTGTCTTTTCTTTCAATTTCTTGGTGGACTATGAATTATCTTATGTATCACCTGTTTCATGTCATTCTATTTCCTACACCGAGTTGCATATTATTTTTTCAGCTAGTTTTGTATGCAACTGGAATCCTGCAAAAATAAATACAAATTTTATTGAAAATGTGTTGAGAGTTTAGGAATGAAAACCAAAAATTAAAAGTAGATGTTTTGAACGAAAACATAAATATGCACATAAACTCATAATAAAATTTATTTATTTACAAATATATACATATAATTTTTTATTTCATTTTATTTCTTTTTTATCCGACGACTGTCACGTCATGTAGTGCTTCAAGTACCGCCCGTTGACAGGGGCACTGAGAACTTCTCCATCAATATTTTCCAGAAGAAAGGAGTTATTTCCTTCTAGAGCCGAGACCCTGAATGGTCCATACCACAGGTGATCAAATTTGCCATGCTTTGTGGCTTCTTCTCTTCTCGTATCCCATCTTAACACCAAGTCACCTGGGAGGAACTCTCTATCCTTTGCCTTGAGATTGAACAATGCTTTCATATCGTCCTGGTATTTCTGCATTTTCTCATCAACCTCCACTCTGAGCTGTTGAACCTCAATCAGCTGGTTAATTCTCCTGGTTACATGATTGGGTTCTTCGTTCTGATCTTTCCATAATTTTATCACTGGCAATGCTAAGTTTATAGGAAGAACTGCCTCGGTCCCATAGACCATCTGAAATGGCGAAATGCTGATAGATCTTTTAGTGCTGATACGGTTTTCCCACAATGCGTACTTCAAATGCACATGCCAAGACCTTTTTTTTTCATTCAGTACCTTTTTTATTACGTTTACCAGGCTCTTGTTAGATGATTCGGCCAGCCCGTTTCCATGAGGGTAATAAGCAGTGGAATGGCCGAGAACAATACTATACTTCAGGCAGAAATTGATCATAGCCATGGATTTGAAGGCCTGGGCATTGTCGGTAACAATATTTCGGGGACACTCGAATCTCGACAAGATGTTATCTTCCAAGAAGTCGATCACCACCGAGTCTGTCGCCCTTTTGGTTGGAATTGCTTCCACCCACTTTGTAAAATAGTTTGTGGTTGTTAAGATCCACTTATGCTAAGCACTGGAATGGGGATTAATTTCCCGTATGAAGTCTAATCCCCATTGTTGAAATGGGGCTTCAGTTTTGACTGGAATGAGTGGTAGTGCCGAGAGTTTCTGCTTACTAGCGAATATTTGACATGAGTAACAGGCACGTACTTTGGCATTGACGTCCAAAAATAGTTTCGGCCAATAGTATCCGGCCCTCAGGATCTTGTAGGCTGTGGCTCTCCATGCATGGTGTCCTCCATAGATTCCTTCATGAAATTCTTCTATAACCCGTGGAGTTTCCGACTCAACCAAACAGACTAGTAAGAACCCAAGTGGATCTTTCCAATATAGTTGATTTTCGGAGATGCAATATTTTACAGCATGGAGTTTTAAAGTTCTGCATTTGGCTGGTGTTGGTCCATCCGGACATTTCAGGTTCAACAGATAGAAAAATATATCCTTATACCATCCTGATGACATGAATTTTTCTTCAACCTTGCTTGGATGTGTCTGGTCATCCGGTTCTTGCAAATGTGTGTCTCCGTCTTCCCCTTGTAGGCAATTGATGTCAAGAGCCCTAAGGTTTGACTCAGCCAAGAGTTTGGCCAGACCCTGCCCCTTTATCAATTTAGTAGGCTTGATTTCTAGATCAAATTCTTGTATTTTAGTGAGCTAGTGTCCTCGTTTGCCATCACTATCTAGCTGTACCAATATATCTTTCACAACACTGGTTGGTATGTACGCGATAAATTTTGAATGCAGAATGTAAGTTCTGAACTCTTTAAGCGCTTTTGCCATTGCGTACGCCTGTTTTTCTATTATATCATATTTTAGTTCGGTGTCTCTGAGGCTCTTGCTAAAAAATGTGATCGGGCGTTCAAAGCCTTCATCATCTTTTTGTAATAATACCGCAGCGATAGTATGTTCAGAAGCGAACGAGAAGATGAGGAAATCTTTCAAGTAATCTGGGCTCGTTAACACAGGTGCTTCACTGATAAATTTTTTAATATGCTCGAATGATGCTTTAGCCTCGGTCATCCAATTTACTCTGCTATCCTTTTTCAACATTCTTCTGATCAATTTGAAAATCTCAGCAAAATTTGGTACAAACCTTCGTAAAAAATTTATTGTACCTAAGAAAGATTGAATTTCTTTTACGTTCCTAGGAATCCTGATAGTTTGTATTGCTTCGACCCTCTTAGGATCGATCCTGATCCCATCTTTAGATATGATATGCCCCAGAAGCTTACCTTATTGCATAGCGAAATGTGATTTCTTTGGGTTCAAAGATAGGCCATACCTGTGACATTTTTCGAAAGTCTGTTTTAAATGGATCAAATGTTCTTCATCGATTTTAGAGAAAACCGTTAAATTGTCAAGGTAGATTACTATGAACTTGTCTCTTTCTCCGACGAAAGCGATGTCCATAGCGCACTGGAATGTATCCCCTACATTCATCAAACCAAAAGGAATTTTATCATACATGAATGTACCCCATGGTGTGGTGAAAGCAAATGTTTCTCTGTTTAGCTCGTTCATGGTGATTTGGTTGTACCCAGAAAACCCATATATCATAGACATTCGATTCGATCCAACTACCCTTTCCAGGATGTGGTCCATTTTGGGGAGAAAATAATTATCCTTAAGAGAGGACCTGTTCAAGTTTCGGAAATCCACACATAGCCTGATTTCTCCGTTCTTTTTCCTGACAGGGACTAAATTTTCCACCCAGTCTGAGTACCTTAGAGGTACAATTATTTTCGCATCTAAAAGCTTCTTAACTTCCTTTTCAATGACGGGCAACAAAATGGGGTTAAATTGCCTAAGTTTCTGCCTAAAAGGCTTGACCCCGTGCTTCAACGGTATCTTGTGCTCAATTACGGAAGTATCATACGTTTGAAGTTCTTCATAGGACCAGGCGAAAACATCTGTGTACTATTTGAGTAGGTCTCTGTATTGGTCTTTTACCTTGGGAGGGAGGAATTTAGATATCTTTACTATCCTGGCTTCTTTTTCAGTTCCTATGTTGCAATCTTCCACTTCTTCTAGTTGGGGCTGCAAAGTGGATTTCACAGGTATGTTGTTCTAATCGAAGAGTCTTTCTAAAGGAATTAATCCTTTCGGGATCTTGTTGTTTTTAAGGACCAACATGAGATGATCCGCTATTTTATCTCGAAAGGTTTCGGGATCCTCACCCTCTCGCATAATCCACATCGGGTCGTTTTGGTTTTCTTGGTCTAGATGAGTTTCAGAGAACTCACCTATTGCCATAAGAAATTTCTGAATTTGTTCGTCATCTTCAAAGATATGCCAGTGTCTGACATTGTCGGGTATAGAGGGTTTATATCTGATTTCAATATGATATTTCAGTTTAACATTCGTGGGAGGAGAAAAGGTTGAGGCTGCCTTAGCCAATGCGTCGGCATGTAGATTCTCTGTGCGAGAAATAAAATGGATTTTTATAGATGAGAAAAAATTCTCCATCAAATCCCAAGCACAATTTCTGTATGTTCTTAGTTTGGGATGCTTGGATTGGTATTGTCGGTTTACTTGTTTTACTATCAATTCAGCGTCACCGTAAACCTCCAAGTTTTTTATATTTAACTTCTTTACAACCTCTAAACCTAAGATTAATGCTTCATACTCACATACGTTATTGGTGTAATCTATGTCCCACTGCAAACGATATGAGAAAGGAACAATAAAATTACCTCCAGGTGCTACCAAAAGTATGCCAGCACCATCTCCTTCAAAAGATGAAGCGCCATCGAAGTACATTTTCCAGATACCACTTTTGCACCGTTCTTCAGTTAAGGGGCTAAGCTCTTCTTGCTTCATATCAAGTTCTTATGGACACCCATCTAAACCATCATCAAATGACAATATGCAATTTCCCAGGTCTTGGTCTGCAATGTAAATGGGAAAGTTATTTGGGTTTTGAGGATCACTGACAGTATACGCTAATCTCGTTTCTCGGTACAAACGGGTAAATTGACCACCGAAAATTGGGATTGTGGCATATGACATGTCCAATTGTAAAGAACCTCCCAACTTGGCTCCCCATGATCTGGATAACAACATACCATATTTGGGTGGAATATTTGCAATAACCACATCCATCAGGATACTCTTGACCGGGACCTGAGCCAGGGTAACTACCAGATCTTTTATCATTCCCATACATTTAACTTTTCTTGAATCAAACGAGTTTAGGTTCCCATAGGGTCTAGTGATCTAGAGTCCCAGCCTCTCCATTATAATTTTGGGCATAACATTATGTGAAGCCCCAGAGTCTAACATGCAGTTATGCAGTAATTGGTCATGTATATTCAGGGTGACATAGAAAGGAGCGACGTTGTCCTTGGATCCCTCAAAATGAGGACCAAAGGTGAGGTTAGGTCCGTCATATTCTAGGTTGATAATGTCAGAGTGACTTTCTGGCTCATAAACACCCATCACTTTGGCAATTTGCTTCCGATAAGTGGGATTTTTTGCCAATTCTACCAAAGGAATCGGTATCTTAATTTTATTAAATTCATTTTCGAAATTGAAATATGTATTTACCTTGTCCGTTTCTTTGGTTAATACTTTCGAGCTTCTTCCTTCCGGCTTGTTTGTATGGGTCGTTTTATCACTCGTGATCTTAGTCGGAGATATAAATTTATCTATCGGTCCTGTTTCCTTTGTTTGGGTATAAGCTTTTTTCACCTTAGACTCTTGAGTTTTTGCTACCTTGACTTTATCACTGGGTAACAATGTCTCTTTCGAAGGAGGTTCATGAGATTGACCCCTTTGCAGGATTCTATTTTGTTGGTCAGTTGAGGTGGGATTATTTTTAGATCTCAGATTGTATTTGGGTTGAAAATCAGCTGCTATCATTTCTGTTTCTGGTTGAGATACGCAGAGGTCAGTATGATCACCTTCTTCCTCTTCATTAGATGATTGAGGGGTATTTAAAGATTTCTCATAGTCTTCCCGGGTCAAAAATGGTTGCGAACATTCATCACCGAAACCCGTGACTTCATCTTCCGAATCTCCAAAATATTGGAGGTCATTTGATCCTATAAATTTTTTGTTTTTTAGTGGAGCTTGTATTTTTTGATCTTCATTCTTTATTTGCCTCTGCTGATTTTGGGGATTTGGGTTTCTCCTAAAGTCCCTTTTGTTAGAAGAATCAGCTTTAGCCTGATCCAACTCCATCCTAGATATTTTGTTGGACAGATCTTTAATTATTCGAGCCATATCATCTACTATGTCGTCAGTGTATCTATTTGACCCGGAAGGACCCGCTGGTTCCCTATAGCGTCTATTTTCACGGTTGATTGTTTCTACTTTAGCCTTTAACTTACCTGAAGCCATCATATTAGATTCTATTTCAACAACATCGTCTTGCATTCTATTTAGGGTGGCTCCTCTTCTTTCTCACAAAAGCAATGAAAAATCAGGTTCGAAAGCTCCCACAAAGGTTACTTTGGTTGAGGGTTCGGAAGGTTTAACAACGGCTGGAATTTTATTATACAGTTTGTTAAATCTCAAAATAAATTCCATAACTGTTTCTGAGTTCTTTTTCTTTAGAGACCCAAACTCGGTAAGGTAGTATAAGTGATCCTTTCACTCTCCCCATTGTCTGAGGAAAGCATCTTCCAAGGCGTTATATGTCCGAATAGAAGCTGCAGGAAGATTCCAAAACCAAGTTCGGACATGTCCTTCGAAGGTTTGGACAAGTAGTCTCGAATAGACATCCTCGTGCTCAATACCGCATATGTCTGCGAACTGGTCAAAGAAGTTTATATGCTCGGCTGCGGTTAGATCTCCCTCCCCAGTGAACTTAGGAAGATTTTTGATGTAATTATCAGGTAAATCGTGGAGGGGAACGGGTAAAATCAGGGGAGCGTATCTCACTACTACTTTTGCAAATACTCCGGGAGCAGGGACATTTGTATGTCCTCTACCTCCTCCTCTAACTCCTGCCATCGACTTGGGAGTAGGAAATGGGGGTGTAACACACTCTTTTGAATCAGGTGAAACTGAGAAGTTCCGATGAAGAAAGGATGGTATGTCAAATGATAACGATCTTTCTAAAGGACCTTTTCCCTTATTTATAGATGGGAAAGTTTGATGTGACTCACTCCTAAATTCTGAGCAATCTGTTTCCAGATCCTTGGTATCAGACAAAGAACTGTAGGAAGTAAGAGGTTCTGAAGGGCATTTAGTCTTTACAAGTGGGTTTTTGGTTTTATTAACTGAAGCAGTTGCCTCAAACGAGCCTCTCGCTCTTAAAATTTTCTCAGGATTATTAACAGGTGCAATCAGCTTGCCACCCGGGTTCTATCTGGTATGATTTCTACCAGACGCCAGTTTGTTTTTCAGTGGAGTCTCCAAGTGAAATATTTTTAAAAAGCCTTAAAACTGTGTGCACTCTATGTTCACTATCAAAGAGTGACACTATCAACGAAATAGTTTGTCGTTTTCCCAGGGAAAAGATTTCGTAACTTCGCTCCCCGGCAACGGCGCCAGAAAGATGTTGTTCTCGAGTCTGTACTTAAGGATTAAAAGTACAGTGTCAAGGCATCCGAAAGTGTGATAAAGGTTGATAAAGTATTATGCTAACCTTCGGTATGGGAAACTAATGAGGATTTCTATGTTCTCGTTGTCTAGCTTCAAACTGTTCCTGGGTAGTAATATCTTGTTCAATAGCTGCCCATGAACTTTCCAATTCCTCCCAGGTGTTCGCAGTTTTAAGGATCGTGTCAAAAAGATTTAAAGCGATATGCATTTGGTTGGATAGTCTAGGTTGAATATTTGGTTGATTTGCTGCAAGAACAGTCATTGAGGAACAGTACCAATATGTAAAATGATTTAAACAGAAGATTTCAATGTTGTTTCAATTTGATTAAAATAAAGAGAAACTTTTGCATGAACAACAAAATAAGAATGCCAACTAAAGGCCCTTTCCCGTAACTGTAGGTGCCAGGTGCTTGTCTTTGCGTGGATTTGGTACATATGATACATTTGTCCACGAAATGGGATACAAGCTGTGAAGTCTCTGCTTGACAACTGGCCTCAGTGAAATAGCACTCTCGAGACAACTGCGGAAGTTTATCACCTATTTGTGCGTCAATGATGTGAAGAGCGCTGAGTTGTGCACTCGGTTGAATCAAATGTTCATCAACTTGAGCCATATCTACCCTATCCATCTTAGATATATGCACCTAATATCTTTCATTCTTTTCCTCTAGATCGAGGGAGATCTGATCTATATTCATTTGCCTTAGCGTCTCCGAGTTACCTCCATTTTCCATTCCTGGCAACTCGCCATCTATGGTATTGAAAGCTTCTTGTAACGAATTAGTTACCTTTTGAGCTTGTTCCTTTCTTAAGGTAATATTATGTTCCCAATCTTTTAACAGAATATTATCTCTTGTTTTCTCAGCGATGGTGAGTGTTGGAGAACCTGTCAAAAACCTATTGTTGGTAGCTATTACCGCCTCTTGAAAAGTGACCTGAGCAGCCTCTGCGTTCCTTTCATGGATAGTTAGATTTTCTGAAATATGATGCATTAACATGCAATCTTCTCGGATGACCCCCACTTTGTCTAACATACTTTGTTGTGCAGAAGAGATTTTTCCCCTGATATCAATTGCTCGGGCTTTAAACCCCTCGACGTTGATCATTTTGCTTTCAGCAACCTCTAACTGAGTCTACAACCCCGTGATCATACTCTTCTGCTGACTTGCCTGTATCCGACCATCTCGGATTACTGAATTCGCTTGTTCCAACTTGGTTTTGAGGACATCAATTTCCTTTCTATCGGCCAATCGGGCCAGTTCTATTTCTCCACTCGCCTGACTCTTAGCGTTTTCTACAGCCAAAGCTACTCGGGCTTCAAGAGTCTTGATCAGTCGATTCTTTCTCTTGAGCTGATTTTTCAACATCGCGACCGAGAATTGGTTCGCTGATGCATACGCTCCTAGCATCCCTGCTATCTCTGTGGAGAATTCATCACTCTTCTTGTTTTTTCCATCTGTCATCACTTTGAATTTTTTAACAGTTGACCCTTCCTCTTGGTCGAACTCCCTTTTCACAACCTCTTTTCTCTTCTTGTTGAAGAAGAACTCATTGGGAGGAAGTTCTTCTACTTTGATGGGCCTTAATTATTCATCAAAAATCCATCCTTCTCCTATGTTTCCCTGCCTTGACTGCAAAGGGGTGATAGAAGTGATGGGTTCCCCAATTTGCTTCACCGCCTTTCCTGGTGTGCCGAGTGAGTCCTGCTCCTTTGGAGGATCAAAAGTCTTTGTCTCTGTTTCTGGATTCTGAGTTTCTAGCGGGTTTGTCTCTTTTACTTCCACCTTTGGACTATGTTTCTTGGGTGGGTCATTATTCTCCTCTTCTGTTTCGGGGTTCTTCTCCTGCTCGGGATTCTTCTCTTGCTCCCCTTCCTGACGTTTTTCAGGGTTAGAAGTTTGGCCCTCAGAACTTTCATCTTCCTTCTCTTTGTCCTTGGAAAGACCCAAACCTCCTAGCACAGTGGGAAGACATCTTTTTCTATGCTCCTGAAACTTTGAAACAGAGGCCATGTCTTCGGGTGCTAAAGATCTGATTCGAACTAGCACCTCCCCATAGGACCTCGCCCCTCGAAAAATATCATCTGAGGGTGAACACTCGTGTTCAAACTTTTTCAACCCACAATTTGACAAATGGGTGCTTACAATTTTCTGAGGGTCATGCTTTTTATACTCAATAGGGACCAAACTCAAGTCTTCTAAGGTTGCAGCCTCAGCTTTAGCATGTCCAAAATCTAATAAAGAATAGGAACTTAGTCGAATGGGGAAAAATGACCATACCTTCTTCGATGATGCTTTGAGCTCTTTACTTACTCCCCCGATTACTGTTTGCCATGCAACTTCACGACAAGCTAGTTTATCGAGAATGAACAAAGGTAGCGCATGAGGGGGAACAGAAGCCCCGAAAACTCTGATGTATGAGAATTCTGCTTCTACATACCAATCTGCGATGCCACTCAAACCTGTTGAAACGCTATCCGATATGCGAGGTGGCTAATGGCCAAAAATGGCGATGTGCAAGGGAATTATCACCCAGTTGAAAACTTCATAAATAAATTTGTCTGCTTTCCCTTCCCACAGTTTGTCATGGTACTCGTGCACTGGCTTTTCTTGGGCTGGACTCCAAGCCTAATTCATCAAGGGTAACGGAGTCATAGAACATATCGCGTCCATGATATACGCAGACATGAAAAAAGAGGATGGTTTTCCTCTTTCTTTCTGCTCTCGATAATCAGTGGCCCGGTTGAAAAGACTGTTCGAGAGTATTTTTGCCCAATTAAATGAGCAACCTTCGGCCACTCGAAATATGAGAGGTACCCAGGAAACATAGAAATGCATTGTATCCTCCTTTCCAAATAGTCGGCACGTCATCATCGCCACATACATATACTGTGGCTCCAGTGAAGCAAATGAATACACACCCTTGTCATTCGCTCTAAATGTCGCGGAGTGCGAAACCCAATCCTTTATCAAACCGGGCATAGTTTTGTCATATTCTTCGCACTCCTTCTTTTTGAATTCCTCCAGGAATTCAATGCCATATGTGTATTCAGAAGTTGCTGGGAGCTTGTACATAGATTGGATATGCTCTGGCCTAAAAGTCCCGACCGTGGCCTGTTGATCATTTACGATAGTTCTGGTGGGTAGGTCTATATGATCCAACGCCCATCGAATCATGTCATAATATGGCAACAGCCGTGGTCTGGTTGCAATCTTGTGCATTCTTGACTGAACAACTATCTTGTATTTAGTGTTCAGGTCATCCTTTTCATTATCATTGTCGTCGGAGTCTGAGTAATTTACCAATTCAGACTGCAGAATGTCTGAAATAAACGACCAGTTAGGGACTGAGCCTCTAGTTCGAGGTGAAGTATCTGAGACGTTATCCGAACCCTGCGCTGCAACCTCGACATTCGCTTTCGTAGCTTTCCGCGAAGCCATGATTGAAGCTTGCTTTTTCGCTCTTCTGCAATAGACCTGTGTATACATGCGGGAATTAATTCACTCGGAGAAGGTGAGCTCTGTGTGCTTATGAGAAATGTTTTAAAATAGAACGAAACTCTCGTATATATTTGAAAACCCTGTACCTTTTGAAATAAGCCTGTCAAATCGCAAATAAAACCAAATTTATTGTATAAATCCGATCTTATTTATTCGTGGATTTACCCTAATTCTTCATTAATGTCATGAATGTTCGGCGGCTTGATAGTCAATTGGGTTATGGAGAGCAAGTAGATACCTCGTGAAGTGTACCAACCTCAATGCGCAGGACGTATCTCGTTTAATTTAAAATTACAAATCTTAACGACTTAAATAATTTTCTCTCTTTTCGCTGCATCGTGAATTCCTTTTTCTCATTTTGAATCTTCAACTCGCGAGACTGCGAGTGCCGATTTTAACGTAATTAATGGTAACCGTGATTTGGAGCATCCTTAATTATATAATTAATTTACTTGCCGTATCGCGACTCAGAAATTCGACGATAGAATTTTGAGAAAATGATATGCAGAGTCGTAATATCGCGATGTGGCGATAATTAAGGCTCGAATTATGAGAAGGAAATCTTAGATTAGGCGACTAATCTCGCTATAATCATATCGCAACTTTGTGAATCAGATTTTTGGACACCTTAACTTTACGAAAGAAAGTGTCGAGTGGCGATGCGCCGAGAACCAAATTTAACCATGGTTAGTTTTCTACCTTTAGTCCTTGACCAAGGTTATCACAAAATTTATCGCGTTCTCGGCTCTCGGGGGTGTAAAAACAAAAGACTTAGGTTCGATGAATGCCGAGGCGTGAATTCCCAAAAACGCATACTCATGAGTTAAATTTTTTTTAGCCTAGTTAATGTTTTGGCGCGAAAAAACAAAAAATGAATTCGCAGTTTCGCATCTCGGGACTTATGAATTCAAAGATTGAAGTATCCGACTTTGCGATATCCCAAAATAAAACAAAAGAGGAAACATACTTGCGAAAAATGGATCTTTTTTGAAAGTGAAAAAGCATTGCTATCCAGGCGACAAGATTTCAGAGTTTTAAGATCTCGGAAGGAAAAAAAGGAAGTCAAATTAGATTCCAAGTTTCAGAAATTGAAAAAAATTTTGGAAGGTAACCAACAAGGGAAGCTCCAACAAGGGGACCACTTTGGATTTCATCCATATTTACATCTTATTAACCATGAAAAAACAATAATGACTCATATTTACATCAAACAATATTGGGTCCATTACCCAAACCTTTGTGTTACGGGGATTTCTTCAAGGGTTGACATCAATGACAACCAACCTTAATCAACAATATCCCCCTTTGGCATTGATGGAAATACTCTGATGCAATAATGAAATCATATCATTCATGCTCCCCATGGAACCATGCCTCTATCCTCTGCATCTGATAAATCTTCTCCCCCTGGAACCATGTCTCTTTCCTTTGCATCTGATAAATCTCTCCCCCTTTGTCATCAATGGAAAAGGTATCTTTCCATCTGAGCTTGCTCCCCCTGATTGAACTATCCTCTTATGGTCATTCCTTGTGTACATCTAATACATATAAGATAAGCATTCAAAAAGCATTAAAAAATAATTCATTTTGGACTAGAGATAACTCTAATTCTTTGGCGAAGATATTCAAAGGCTTCCCATGGAAGTGGTTTTGTAAAGATGTCTGCCACTTATTCTTTTGTGTCCACATACTCAACTTTGATGTTCTTTTCTGCAACCTGTTCCCATAAAAAGTGATACTTTATTGGAATGTGCTTTGTCTTGGAGTGCATCATCGAGTTTTTTGAGATATTGATGGCACTTGTATTATCACAATATATTGGAATGGGCTCATCATACTCAACCTGTATATCTATCAAAGTTTGTTTCATCCAAAGAACCTATGTACAACATGTTGTTTCTGAAATATACTTTGCCTTAGCTGTAGATAGAGATATTGATGATTGTTTATTGCTTAGCCATGATACGAAACACTCACCTAAGTAGAACACTACTCCACTGGTGCTTCATCGTTCATTAATACAACCTGCAAAATCTGCATCTGTGTAGGTAATAAGTGATAGATATTTTCCTTTTGGATACCATAATCCAAACTCTTTTGTTCATTTGAGATATCTGAAGATCCTCTTTACTGCTAATACATGTGATTCATTTGGTGCTACTTGAAATCGTGCCACTTGTCCAACTGCCTGCATTACATCTGGTGTGGATTTGTCACATATAGTAGGATTCCAATCATTGACCTATATTACCTCTGATATGTAGGCTTTGAATCATCATCTTAGCTCAACTTACAACTGGTTTGCAATCTTCCATTCTGAACCTCTTTAGAATTTGTCTGATATACTTGGTTTGAGAAATAAAAATTCCTTGGTTTCTTTGATGTATTGGAAGTCCCAGAAAGAAGGATAGTTCTCTAGGTAACGACATTTCAAATTCATTCTGCATGTCTTTTGCAAATTTCTGGCTTAACCTGTCATCATCACTACCAAAAATAATATCATCAACATAAACTTCAATCAATAAAATATTACCTTGACTTACCTTGATGTAGAGGTTGTTGTTTACACTTCCTTTTCTGAACCCTGCCTTTTGTAGATACTTATCCATTCTGGAGTACCATGCTTTAGGAGCTTGTTTTATATCATACAAGGCCTTCTTTAATTTACAGACATAATTTGTGTTCTCTGACAACTGAAATCCTTCTAGTTGTTCAATGTAGACTTCTTCTTCAAGTTCCCCAGCCAGAAAATATGATTTTATGTCCATCTGATACACTTTAACATTTTTGGAGCATGCATAAGCTAAAACCAAACAGATTGCTTCCATTCTAGAAACTGGGGCAAATATCTCTTCAAAGTCAATTCCTTCAATCTGATCATATCCTTTACATACCAATCTAGATTTATTCCTTGTAGCCTGTCCATCTTCATTCAATTTATTCCTGAAAACCCATTTTGTGTTGATCACATTCTTATTTTTTGGTCTTGGAACCAATTCCTAAGTGTCATTTTTCTCTATTTGATCCAATTCTTCATCCATGGCCTTATTCCAAAATTCATCCTTCCTGGCTTCTTCAAAATAGTTTGGTTTAATTGTAGATAAGAGTTCTAGGTGTGTTTTTTCTGGTGAAGGGATTTTTTCTTCTAGTCTCAACTCCTGCACTTTGTTTCCAATAATCTGATCTGAAGGGTGATTCTTCTGTACTCATTTTCTAGGTGTGTTTGGAGATACTTGTTGAACTTTCTCTCCTGCTTCTGTCAGAATCTCTTCATGTTCATCTTCCTCTTCTACTTCTTTTTCATCTTCTTCCTCAAAACGTTGTTCCATTGATTTGTTTACTTATTCCTTTGATTCTTGTTTTCCTGTTTCATCAATTGTGACGTTGATGCTTTCCACAACTTTGTTTAATATTAGATTGTAACAATTGTATGCTTTCCTTGTACTTTAGTAACCAACAAGTATTCCCTTGTCCATATGAGAGTCAAACTTTCCCATTCTTCCATCTTCTCTTTTGATGTAGCATTTTCTTTCAAAAACTCTGAAGTGCTTCACATTTGTTGGCCTTCCTTTCCATATATCGTAGGGAGTTTTGTCAGTGTTTTTTATGAGCATTAATATGTTTTGAATGTGAACTGATGTATGCACTACCTATGTCCAAAAAATATCTGTCAATTTGTAATCCATTAGCATTGTTTGAGCTATTTCCTGTGTAATTATCATCCATTACTATAATGTTCCTTTGTCTTTGAACCACTCACTAAACCAAAGTATGAATCCATGCTTTCGTCCACTATCATATATCTATCCAAACCTACTAAGTGTTCTTACAAATCCATCTCTATCCATACTTTCCAAGACTCTGGTTGCGCAATTGTCCATAATGCTAACCCATTTATCATTATACTATCAAATTGTACTTCTACTAACTGATCGCTCTCAATATGTCTTTTCAAACTCTGCAAGCTACTCGAAGGATGGTTATATGGTCTGTCACAGATATCGCATTGTAATATACCTTTAATTTGACATAATTATTTTTTATTTTTTTATTTTTTATTAATGGTACATTAATCTCCAACTTTTCATTTAATAAAGTTATAGAACATGATATTTAAAGTTTACCTTGATTACAGATTGGCATTCTAACTGTTACATGATGATAGTACTATGTTAAACTAATCATCATACTTTATATGATGGGTTGTCAAAAGGATACAATACCTTTTCCACACATATATCTCTTTTATAAATCTTATTAATACTTATACATATACCCAACCACCTATATACGATGTTCATTAGGATTCTTCGTGTTGCGCGCAAGTTTAAAACATTGCCCTGTCGTAATAGCATATCCATCAAACTATGTAAATGTCGAGAGTTATGACCTTGGTGTAATCTCGTATTAAGTCATGGTTATTGATATTATTTTGTTAATTCCCAAGTCGCTGAAACATTTTCACTTAAGGCTCAGACATGGTCATAACATTGGTAGTAATCTGACTTAAGGTTTTAAACCAAACAATTCTCACGCAAAAATCCCTATGCAACTAACTCGTAACTAAAAGTCGTACCACCGATAGAGAAGATAGAAATGTAAGCTAACTGAATGAATTAGTTTGTGACTGAACAGTTACAACTGGACAATCATGAAGTGACTGTCATTAATCTCATATCTTGGTTGGTAAGGGGAGGAAATGCATCTATCAGAAAAGAATTAAGGCTATGTGCCTATGTTTAATAAGGGTCCTACATGCACCACTCTTGATGGCTCTCCCACCTAGCCTTCCTTAATATCAACGTGCCAACTCCATCCTAGCACATGGTCCAACATCCTTCAACATTTACTCTAGCAGTACACCCTTCACTTAGAGTTTAGGCGAGCTCCTTCCTCATCATTGTGACTCCTTGAGAAAACAGTCTCGGCTCTATGGGTGGTTCTTTTGGATGAGGAAAACAATGTACACTGGAGGTCGTTGATCAACCTTCCAGTTGACCCGGCCCATTTTCTTGGTAAGTTTTTCCTATTATGTAACCTTAAACCGGAGGCATAGAGATCTGGTTGTTCAAATCGGTGAAGGCCCTTTTACTTGTAGTTCTTATCACAGATGTTTTGTGTATTTCTTTTCGGTATACTAAAAATTTTCGACACTCTGTCTCCTCGCTCAAATCTCAGAGATTTGTCGGTTTAGCCTCCTGGTAATTAGTTTAGGTTTTTCAGTATGCCCGAGGTTACACTACTCCACGCTCATACCGGGTGGTTATAGGACGATACCAGGGTCGAATACATGGGAGTTTTTCATGTTAAACGGGTTAGGGTACCCTGTGTGTGACAATTATTTTTCTCCCAACCTTTCCTTTGCGAAGGTTGAGTCCTCTCGTTCGATATTCCATTCAGTCCCTTAACTCGTCCTTTTCGATGGAACCCATAGCCATCACTTATTTGGTAAAGAAAACAAATTCTACTTAAGACATTCATGTCTAAATCCTGGAAATTCCTTACGGTATGTGTCTTTTGAATATTAAGGTTCTATGAGTATTTCTATAAGGGTATTGCCTCCATTAAATAAAAGTTTTCATCGACAGTTTTTGTATTGATGACGCTAATTGTTGCAAGGTGACCTCATAAGGGTTTGGTCTTGACACGCCCTATGATGACTACTTGTTCTTATTACTCTCTATAGTCTTGATTTAGGGAGGGTTTTAGAGTCCAACATTGGGGTAAGATCTTGGTTCAAGACCTGTCTTCATCACAAATTGACTTATACTTGTCTGTGTATTATGGAAGCCAATGTCATCATCTATTTTACTATGTTTAAATCTGTTATTCACTGTAACTGTACTTTTATTCTATTATAATTTTTTTGTTTTCATTCAAAGAGCTGGTATAATCACTAATGGTGGGATTTGTTGATGCGAAGACCCATCATAGACTTGTTGTGCACTCCTCCCATGGCCCGAATATCCATCCAGGAGACAAACACCAAGGAAAGAAAAGGATGAAACCACCGAATCAGAAGTTAAGTATTCTCGGGTATATTTCGTTAATAATAATTATCACTTCTGTTGGTGTTCTCTTATTTCTTGTAAACAGTTTACTGATTCTCGTGATTGATAATTCTTCCAGGCTTTTGTACATGCAATGACTTCATAGCTTCCTCTTCATCTGCATTAAAAAAAGGTATTTGAGTTCCTTTTTCTATTAACCACTCAGGAGGCCCAACAAATAGGGTTACAAATTTTAGTTTGTCGGCATTTGATAAAGGCGCTTGGTTACCCATAAAGGCTTTGAAAGAGGAAAATTTCCAATTGAAATCTTAAGTTTTAGGTTCGACAATCATGAGTAATGATAAATCAAAGGTTTTCCTATGGGAATTACTTTCCAGTTTAAATGAACATTGTAATGACTATTGTAATTAATCAAATCATTTCACTGTTCAGATGTATCTTAGACTGGTACTTTCTCATTAAGGCCATCATTTCAGTGTTCTTTAAATATTTGTATGACTTGAATCTTACAGTGATAAAAATTTTTTGCAGGATTATCTATAAATTGAAGGACTATTTTCTTAAAATGTTTTTCTTTCTTTTACTCAGACATTTTGTATTACTTCGTTGAGTCTGTAGTATTCCTATTTTTCCTTTACTGTTGGAATATTTTAGGATCAAGGTTTATTCGAGTCAAGTGTAAAGATATGACCTGTGGATGTTTTACTTGTTTATATATAAATCGATATGTACAGACTTACAAATACATGTCCGCGTCTAACCTTTTGGATGCTTTTACTGTGTGGGGTAATTCTATCTTGCCAGTAATAGTTGCACTTTCAATTTCAGGCTGTGTATAACGAGATTTGATAAATGCATAATGTCATTTCTAATTTGCACTGCTGTAGAGGTTTATTTTCTATTCTAATGCATATAGTTTAGTTCCAGTGGGAATACATAAGAATATATGTGTATATATGTTTGACCTTGATCCTGTTTACTTTTGGATTCATAGGTATATAATTAAAACTTCAATCTGAATATAATTAAAACTTCAAACTGAACTCTATGTGTAAATTCTTACAGCAAAATAGCGACTTACAAGGGTATAAAGACCTATAGAAACACCATAATCCCGATTTGTCCTAATAGAAAAAAACAACTCTAGTATTCATTTAGACTTTAACTCAACCATAAATGTTGTTCAACATTAGATTCATGAGGTATGCTATCAGATACATACATCATTCATTTGGATAGATTTTGCCCAGGATTATTAAATCCATACTGAATTTAATAGTTGCACTACAACTGTGACTAAATCGTTCAACAGAAATGGGAAATAATTTGATTCAAATTTAATAAATACATCTCATTAGATATAAGATCATTCACGCAGAGAGGGATAGGATACATATCTGAACCAATTTGTGGGAAAGCAAAGGGAACAACCATGTTCCTCCCAACCGTAGAACAGGGCAGTCACAATCACTTTCCCAATTCACCCCCTAGCCTAACCATAAACCCATGAGGACGAACTTGGAAACTCTTCCTCCGCAATGTCCTTCAATTCCATCCCATTCCTCTTGCGTCACACTTATTCAATAGTGTTCATAACAGCAAGGGAAAAATCATTAGTCTCTTTCTCCCCAGCATACTTGGCAACGTCCTGTCTCCTCACATATGCTATTTATCGATCCCAATCTTTTTGCCCAGCTCTTTTTTCCCTCACTTGGGAATTTTTGCAGCTTTCTAAATCCCTGATTTTCAAGGGATGATAATGGGAAAATATTTTATTTTCCACTTGTAACAATCATCCCAGAGGTAGTTCCAACATGTTCCCCACTCATGGAGTCATGGTCAGCTGATTTCAACATGGTTGTTCGTTTTGTCCGCCTGCAATCAATATGAATATTTTGTTTTCATATAAGTGATATAGTCAAATAGTTAGTTGGGTCAAATCAGATCTTTGCCCAATAATCATAATAATTAATTACAATTATTAAATTCGAAATTTGGAATTGCCATAAATGGAAAGAATTTTCCAAATTTGAATTTACTAAAAACGAAATAATTTCCCAACAAATTAAATTTAAAAAAAAAAAACTTTTATTCTTGGGGACGTCACATCCTTTCCCCCTTCAATAAAACACTGTCCTCAGTGTTCATTCCTTTCTTGTAACATGATTGGATGAGATTTCCACAGATCTCCCTCCAACTCCCAAGTGGCCTCCTCAGGACTAAAGTGCTTCCATTGCACCTTTACCTTAGCGACAACTCTGTTTCGATGTGTTATTTCTCTCCAATCCAAAATACACAGGGGTTCCACCTGGAACTTGCCTTTGAGTTCCACCTGCACCAAGTTCCAATCAATCATATGAGTAGGATAATGAACACATTTTTTTAACAAGGAAACATGAAATCATTGTGAATTCTTAGATTAGCTGGGAGTGCAAGTTGGTATGCTACAGGTCCAAATTGAGTTAGTATCTTGAAGGGCACACAAGACCTGGGTGCCATCTTGGCATAGTTCCCTAACTTAAACAAACTTCTTCAGGCTTTGACCTTTAAATAAACATGGTCTCCCACTTCAAATTCTGAGTGTCTTCTTTTCTGATCTGCATAGCTTTTCTGTCTGTCCTGTGCTTCTTTTAAGTTTTGTTGTACCTTCCTTAACATGTTCTCCATTTCTTAGAGCATCTCAGGTCCAACCTTGAGTCTGTCAACCAGGTTATCCCAGCTAATTGGGTTCGTACACCCTCTTCCGTACAGTACCTCAAAAGGGCTTAACTTGGACGAAGTTTGGTACCCATTGTTATATGAAAATTATACCAAGTGTAGGTAGTCTTCCCACTTGTTCGGTTTCATTTTGATGTACATGCGGAGAATATCCTCTACAATATGGTTTTTCCTTTCAGTTTTTCCATCCATTTGTGGATGATAACTCGTACTGAAATTCAAATTAGTATTTAACCCTGCAAACAACTCCTTCCAAAAAGAGGATGTGAATTTTATCTCTATCTGAAATCACCATTTTAGGAATACCATGCAGTCTAAAAATTTCTTTCATGAATATTTCAGCAATGTTTATAGCTTTAAAAGTAGACTTTACAGGAATAAAGTGTGCAGACTTACTGAGTTTATCAATTACAACCATGATAGAATCATTATGTTTCTGAGTTTTTGGAAAACCCGTTATAAAGTCCAGCGATATGGTCTCCCATTTCCACTTTGGTACTGGTAATGGTTGTAATAGGCCGGTTGGGTGCTGGTGTTCGGCCTTAACCTGCTGACAATCTTGGCACCTAGCTAAGTATTTTGCTATTTCTCCCTTCATATTATGGTAGTAGAATAGTTTTCTAAGTGTTTTTATTGTTTTCTGATATCCTGGATGGCCAGAATACGGTTTCTTATGTACTTCGTCCAATACAATTAATTTCCTCTCTGTTGAATCTAGTATGTAGATTATGTTTTTAAATCGTAATATTCCCTTCTTGTCGATACTTAGTTTTGGTTTATATGTGTTTGCGGTACTGTCTTATAATTCTGTCATTATCTTGGTGTAATTTTTGTCATTAATTACTGTCGTTCTTATTCTTTGTTTTAAATCACTTTCTGCCCTGCTGATATTTATCTCAAATAACCCATGGACTCTTCTACTTAAAGCGTCTGCTACCTTATTTTATTTGCCCTTGATATGTCTGAATTCAAAGTCGAATTCACTCAATAAGGATAGACATCTTGCTTTCCTTTCATTGAGATCTGGTTGGCTAAACAAATATTTCACACCACTATTATCCGTCAATAGTAGAAACTTTCTTCCCATTATGTAGTGTCGCCACATTTTTAAGGCGTGTATTACCACTGCCAATTCTAAGTCGTGAGAGACATAATTTCTCTCATGTTCTTTTTCTTTCCAGGATTCGTAACAAATCACATGTCCTTCCTGAGTTAGGACACCACATAGTCTCTTTTTACTTGCATCAACACAAACCGTGAATTCTTTATCTAGGTCTGCTACCTTTAAAATGGGCGTCGATGTCAATAATTCCTTCATCTTGTTAAAACTGTCTTGACACTTTTGCAACCAGTTAAACTTGGTCCCTTTCTTTTGTAATGACGTGATAGGGTAGGCTATCTTGGAAAACCCTTCTATAAATCTATGATAATATCCGGTGATTCCCATGAATGAACATATATCTTCCACATCCTTCGGTACCAACCATTCCATAATGGCTTTTGTCTTTTTCGGGTCTACGGAAATACCTTCTACGAAAATGACATGTCCTAAATATTGTATTTCCTTTTGATAAAAGTTACACTTGTCGAATTTTGCGTAAACTTTGTGTTTCCTCAACATTTGCAAAACTATTCTTAAGTGTTCATCATGTTCTTCCTCCATTTTAGAATAGACTAGGATATCGTCGATAAATACTAGTACGAACTTGTCTAAGTACTAACTGAAAATACTGTTCATCAGGTAGATAAATGTGGTTGGTGCGTTAGTGAGTCTGAAAGGTATGAATACAAACTCGTAGTGTCCATATCTTGTTTCAAAAAAATGTTTTGTTTATGTCCTCGTCCTTTATCCTAACTTGATGATATCTGGATCGTAAATACAACTTTGAAAAGATATTGGCCCCACCAACTTGATCGAACAGATCATTTATTCTTGGTAAGGGGTATTTGTTCTTAATAGTCATTTTGTTCAGTTGTCTATAATCGATACATAGTCTTAGGGTACCATCTTTCTTTTTCACAAAGAGGACTGGTGCCCCTCAAGGTGAGACACTCGGTCTAATATACTCCTTGTCCAACAATTCCTGTAATTGTAATTTTAATTATGTCAGTTCTGGTAGACTCATCCGGTAAGGTGATTTTGAGATAGGGTCTAAACTAGGTAGTAGGTCTATGGAGATGTCTATTTCCCGTCGAGGGGGAAGTTCAGGTATCTCATCCACAAACATGTCCCTAAAATCACGTAGGAAAATAAAGTCTTCTAACTTTGGCTTATCTTCATTTTCTAACAGATTTGTTACCTGGATGGCATAAACCTGACATCCTTTTCTCATACATTTCTTGAGTTGCATCGCTAAAACTTGCCTGACTGATACATGTTTTAGTACACCTTGGGTTGTTCTAGTAGTGCCAAAGTCGTCTTTATATTTGAGTAACTTTGTATAACAATCTAGCACTACTTTGTGTTGCTCCAACCAATCCATCCTGATAATCATATCGTAAGTTCCTAGTGGTAGGATGTTCAGACTTGTTCTTATATTTTGACCATCTAAGCTGAACTCCAAATCGGAAATAAATTTGACTACTTTCCTTTTAGTTCCTGTTTCTAGTTGTACCATCCATGATTTTGCATGCTTCATTTTCTTAAGTTTGTTTGACTCTACTACCTCACGAGTAATATAACTTAACGTAGCTCCAGGGTCAATTAAAATAGAAATTCGAGAGTTATTTATTTTACCTTCGATCTCTACCACAGAGGACTAGTGGTCAGCTTGCCGACCATCTATGGCTGCATTTATTCGATGCAGGGTTCTGCCCACATCTCCCACCATCGAGGCTTCCTATAAATTATGAACTACAGTTCCGTTTTTTGAACTTATACATGGGAAGTTTGTAACATCCCGCTCTGGCGCACTGAGGACACTTATTCTTTGAGGACACTTGCTCGCAAGTGATCTGGACCCTTTTGATGTTGGACCTTATATATTGGATTATGATGTGATTGACAGATGATATGATGTGTTACTATTCGTGTAGACGGGTGCTATTGACTCAGTTTATTGAGTGTGCAGGTTTGTGACCTTGAGGATGCGGAGGCATCGGTAGACCCCCTTGGACTCCAGACTGAGTCAGGGAGTGTGCTTTTGGGTTGATATGTTATTTATGATGTTGATTTGATTTGATGATTTGATGGCGACATTCTGACATGATTATTGGTGATGCAGGCTGACGATAGC
>ML781672.1:650155-668526 GCA_009831015.1 Picea engelmannii
ATGTATTCAATATTACAAGATTGGCGTTATACATTCAATTGAAGTAGGGGTTTCTTTATAACGTCATTTATGAGGGATTTGCTCAGTTTTTCATTTAAGAAGGATCTCCTCGGGTATTAGGTAGTGGTTGTAATTTATGGGGTAATGAATTTCATGATATTGTCCCGGACCTTGTAAGAACGCTGGGCTTATGGGAAGTATATAGGTACTGTTAGGGTCAAATAACATATAATGGTAATGATGATGGCTATCTAGTTGCACGTTATAGAACTTCGGTCTTGGCCCTGGCGCCTTACTGTATTTTATTGTCTTGGTAGTGTGTAAGGAGTATTGTCAACGCAAAAGGTCGTTGCCATACGTAAGGGCGAAGTTTGTCCATTTAAAGTAAAATGTAATGGTAGTGGGGATATCATAAGCTATGCAAAGGCATCGTGGCCTTATCCCAGCACGGTTGAATCCTTAGTTTTGGATGATTAAAATGTGAGGTTCCTTGAACTAAGTACCTTAGAGTAGTATGAATTAGTGGACGAGGGTTCTTGTCCCCTTCACAATGTAAACTTGGCGGGTCGACGTCTGCATCCCTCTGCCTTGTGCCTTCCATAGAGGTTGCGGTCACTCAGATTATTATTGATGTACTTGGTTGAGGTGTTGAATGCCGGGTCTGCTTGTGTCAGGCGGGAAGTAGACACCTACTTAATCCTCAGAACAGACGCCAGCCCTAAGACCTTAAATGGTTAATTTCGATGGGAACCTGGGCTTGAGTATGGCTTAGGTGGCCTATAGATCCTAACGTTGCAGGTAGGACAGGCGGGTAGTCAGTTCTACTCCTCGTCGTGTGGTTGTCATTTATGCCTACAGTTACTTGTCGCGCGTCCTTGTCATCCTTCATGTTCATCTTGGTTGTGTATCAGTTGTCGTCGAGTGGCGATGCAAAGTCAACGCGTGGATTGTTTCCCTTGTACACGCGCGCACGCACTCCTTAAACTTAAGCGCAAAAAACAAAAAAAAAAAAAAAAAAAAATTGCACTAGTTACTAGAGTTGGGTCGTCGCAACGAGGGGGGGTTGTTACAAAGTTCCTCCTTAGATGAGGTTCTCCACATTCCCAACCCTTTAGTGGCTCGTGAGAGCTGTCCTCAAACATTTTTGTTCCCAAATTTACTGGTTTACCACCGCCTTGCGTATTCCGATGATTGGAGTGAAAATCCTTTCTCGGAAAGCTTTTTCAGAAAGGTATTGTTTTTTGAAATACTTCTTAAAGTGACACCATTCCAACTATTTCTCCTTCATACCCTTGGCCAATTTCAAGTCTTTCCACCAAATCCTGGCCTTCCCTTTCATATTGTAGATGGCCATTGCGACCTTCATATTGCTGGAATAGTTGTAGATCTGGAAGTATTTTTTTATGTCCAACAACCATGCCTCAACTTCTTCTCCTTTCCTAGATTCTCCATCAAAGGTGGATGGTTTAATTTTTTTAAATTCTCCTTCAAGGTGGTCTACTTCTTTTCTTTTTTTGTCTATTTTAGTTTTGTCTTCAGTTGAAGGTGTTCCTTCAGACAAACTATCTCCTTTTTATGTTTCCGACCCAGAGTTCTTGGAGGTCCTTTTGCTGACCTCTTCGTCCTGGTTATCGTCCTTTGGGATTTTCTTGGTCACTATATTGTGCAACAAGACTTATTTTATCTCTTGTTGTTCCTACTATGCCTTCTTCAATTTCTCATTGTTCGTTTTGAAAACCTGCAGCGCAATAATGAAATTACTCATTGTTTCCAATACTTTTGTAAGAGAGCTTCCGTCACCATTCTTCCTTGGATCTCTATGAGGTCCCCATTTTTTATTTCCTTCCATCCTGATTTGTGCATCATTCTGAGCTACCATGATTAACATGAAACAAAGAAGTATTCTGTTTGTAACAAAGAAGTTTTTTTTTTATTAATTTTGCATAAGTAACAATATATATATGTCAAATAGTTAATGTGGCCCTATTCAAGGCCCATTGTTGTAAAATCTGCTCTGATACCATATGTAATATACCTCTAATTTGACATAATATATATATATATATGTATATATATATGTATATTTAATTGTACATTAATCTCCAACTTTTCATTTAATAAAGTTGTAGAACAGGATATTTAAAGTTTACCCTGATTATAGATTAGTGTTCTAAATGTTACATGAGGATAGTGCTATGTTAAACTAATCATCATACTTTATATGATGGGTTGTCAAAAGGTTACAATACCTTTTCCACACATATATCTCTTTTATAAATCTTATTAATACTTATACATATACCCAGCCACCTGTATACGATGTTCATTAGGATTCTTCATGTTGTGTGCAACTTTAAAACATTGCCCTATCGTAATCGCATATCCATCAAACTATGTAAATGTTGAGAGTTATGACCTTGGTGTAATCTTATATTAAGTCATGGTTAATGATATTATTTTTTCAATGCCTGAGTCACTGCAACATTTTCCCTTAAGGCTCAGATGTGGTCATAACACTAGTAGTCATCCGAATTAAGGTTTTAAACTAGACAATTCTCACGTAAAAATCCCTATGCAACTAACTCGTAACTAAAAGTCATACCATCGATAGAGAAGATAGAAAGGTAAGATAACTGAATGAATTAGTTTGTGATTGAACAGTTACAACTGGACAGTCGCAAAGTGACTGTCATTAATATCGTATCTTGGTTGGTAAGAGAAGGAAATGCATCTGTCAGAAAATAATTAAGGCTCTATTGCTGTGTTTAATAAGGGTCCTGCACACACTAGTCTTGATGGATCTCCCACCTGGCCTTCCCTAATATCAACGTGTCAACTCCATCCTAGCACATGGTCCAACGTCCTTTGACATTTAGTCTAGCAGTACACCCTTCACTTAGAGTTTAGGTGAGCTCCTTTCTCATCATTGTGACTCCTTGAGAAAACAATCTCGGCTCTGTGGGTGGTTCTTTTGGATGAGGAAAAAAATGTACATTGGAGGTCATTGATCAACCTTCCAGTCGACCCAGCCCATTTTCCTGGTAAGTTTTTCCTATTATGTAACCTTAAAACAGAGGCGTAGATATTTGGTGGTTCAAATCGATGAAGTCCTTTTTACTTGTAGTTCTTATCACAGAATTTTCATGTATTTATTTTTGGTATATCGAGAATTTTCGGCACTCTGTCTCCTCGCTTGGAGCTTCCTCTTCGTCTGTGTTAAAAAAAGGTATTCGAGTTCCTTTTTCTATTAACCACTCAGGAGGCCCAACAAACAGGGTTAAAAATTTTAGTTTGTTGGCATTCGATAAAGGCACTTGGTTACCCATAAAGGCTTGGAAAGAGGGAAAATTTCCAACTGAAATCTTAAGTTTTAGGTTCGAAAATCATGAGTAATGATAAATCGAAGGTTTTCCTATGGGAATTACTTTCCAGTTTAAATGAACACTGTAATGACTATTGTAATTAATCAAATCATCTCACTATTCATATGTATCTTAGACTGGTACTTGGTCATTAATGCTATCATTTTAGTTTTGTTTAAATCTTTGTATGACTCGAATCTTACAGTTATAAAAATTTTCGACAGGATTATCTATAAATTGAAGGACTATTTTCTTAAAATGATTTTCTTTCTTTTACTCAGACATTTCGTATTACCTCGTTGAGTATGTGGTATTCCTATTTTTCCTTTACTACTGGAAAACTTTAGGATCGAGGTTTATTCGAGTCAAGTGTTAAGATATGACCTGTGGAAGTTTTACTTATTTATATATAAATTGATATGTACAGACTTGCAAATACATGTCCACGTCTAACCTTTTGGATGCTTTTACTATGTGGGGTAATTCTATCTTGCTAGTAATAGCTGTATTGGACAACTGAGATAGGGAGGGTGAATCAGTTGTTACCGTGCTTAAACAATTATGATTATTTTAAACTCTTTGCAGAGCACTTAATGGAAATCACAATAATGCAGGGAGGTAAGCAATAGAACATTTGACATCAGTCACACATATGAAATATACAAAGACAGATATTTTCTGAGGAAACCCAGAAAGGATAAAAACCTCTTTTTCTTGGTATGATAAGTAATCTTTACATTATGTACATTATCATACATATGAGCTCCAACTCATTGTGAGTCTACAACGTCTGTTTTGCAAGCTGCAACTTGCTGAGAGCACCAAATCTCTATTTTCTCTAGCACTTACTGGAAGGAAGCACCAAATCCTTGTTTTCTCTAGAATCCACTAGAAGGAAGCACCAACTCCCTGGTATCTCTAGCACCCACTAGAAGGAAGCACCAACTCCCTAGTTTCTCTAGCACCCACTAGAAGGAAGCACCAACTCCCTGGTTTCTCTAGCACCCACTAGAATGAAGCACCAACTCCTTGGTTTCTCTAGCACCCACTAGAAGGAAGAAACAACTCCCTAAGTGTTCCAACACCAACTTCCAGTCACATAGGCACCAACCTGTAAAACAGAAAACAACAGTTCTCCCTTGCACCACCCTGCCACCCTGGTTTTTCTAGCTACAACCAGATGGAAGCTATAACTCCCTATGTCCAAGCACCCACTTGAACCTCTGAGGACAACAATCCTCCCTAACACCTCCCTACCACCCTAAGATATAAAGTTTGTTATCTGTAAATTCATCACAGTGATACAATATTTATCAATGACTTACCGATCTCACCACTTTTTTGCTACATTGTTGTGCTCTACCTGCATCAGTGTCTTCCTACACACTTTCCTTACGCTTTATGTTCTTCTACCTTTTATGCTCTGTGCACCATGTCCCTTCTATTCACCATTCTTCTTCTGTGCATTTTAGCTGCTGCACTCTGCCTCCTTCTACACACATGAATCACTCTCAACATAACCCAATCTCTTCTTTGTTCTGAGTTTTTATTCTCTCTATGCATCTTTTGCATCCTCTATTCACAATTCTTCTACATGATCTCTCCATGTCAAGTGCTCTGGCTGATCATCATTACAACTCTTCATCTTCTCTGGTGGTTAAACCCATGCATCCATCATCACTTGGTGTTATGCCAAGATTCTTTAACCTCTCTAGCAGTCGAGACTCTTTGTCTTCTCTGTCATAGTCGAGCTCATTCCCTATGTTGCAGTTCCAGGCTCCAATGGTCTTACCTCTATCAATAGCCTCTATGAATAGTCTCCATGCCACTGGAAGATGCCTCGAGACTCTTCATCTTCTCCGATGATCACATTGAAGTCTCTTCGAGTCCTCTAGCAGAAACCATCAGTCGTTTATAACAGTTACACTGTGAACCTCCAAGAAAATGCATCAGCAACTGAATCACCAATCATCCAAGAGTCATGATTCAGTTCTTCTAACTGAATCACAATTGATCGATTAACTATGAAGAGCAACAATATCCCTTCGATCATATTTTCAAGTATCCAACACTGTTGGATTACAAGAACAGGGTCTCGCGTTGATTTTTCCATTTCGCATTTCAACATTTCGGCATTTCGGTATTCCTGTGGTGAAGAGTCTTGACTCTTCATGTTACGATCACCGAAAAGGAGCTTAACTTGGTTCTAGCTCCTCCCTATCACATGACCACTAACGGTGACCACAGCCTACGTAATGGACCTCAAATTCACAATAAATAAAAAAATCTATGACATAAATCAATTTCGTTTAAGCTTAGAATTTAGGAGAAGGTAAGATTCATTTATGTCCATAATGACATTATTACACCAGTCAAGTTTACTTCGAACCAAAAAACTTATATTGATAAATTCTTCCATAATTCTATCACTTCCCTTAACTCTCATACTACTCTAACATGCTTATATTTGTTTACGCAGTATTTAAGCTTAGGTCGAAGGAACCTTTGAGAGCTAAGAGATATAAAGCTCAGGTGGGAGCACAACTTTCGTTAGATCAGTTGGAGAAAGGATCTGGGCACACAAGTTTAACCTCTGGGAAGACACGCAGGAGGACAACTGAAATGAATGGTGGAGACATTTTGGGGAGAAGTGTCGAAACTATGCGATTCATCGGATCCCAAAAGGATGCGCGAGGTTTAAACCTAGTGCATGCAGGGGAGTGAAGACTCTCCCAAAATCCAAAAAGGAGAAAGTCAGGATTTGATCGCGACCGTTGATCATCCTGAAAAATCAAAACTGTTGATCATGGCTAAAGGTCGCAACTGTCCATTAGAGGGACACGTGGCTTCCGATCGGTGTTTCGGCACCTGGGAGACCAAAGGTCAAGACTCTTCATTTTTGCAAGTTGCAAAAACCCTGTACACTAAACCCCTACGCGCTCTGTGGGGTTAGCCCTAGGCCATTGGGCATGGTCGTATAATTACAAAACATAGATCAATTAATCTCAATAACAGTGAAGCCACAAGGGAACACCACAAGTGAGTCTACGCTCACACAATCTATTCTGTTAATTTGATAAATTGTTTACAATTATATAGTCTAGGATAGCCCTAACAGTCTCCTAAATAAGTGGATCTAAAAACCACTTCAACACAAATCTTGCGTATAGTTTTAACCATTTGCTAAATATGGCATTTCACCATTATTATCGAACAAACCCCTTAATGGAGAGATGGATTTAATACAATAAAAATGCATAACATGCCTACCGGTCTTAGTCTCAGCTAGGCTTACAAACATTACAAAGGACAATTCAAACAAAACCTTAAAATTCGTTTTAACTCTATGTATGAGTGAGTTTTTCTCTTCCTCCTTTTCCAGTTTCTGAAGCTTCTATGCATTTTCAATTTAGGTCTATCTCTTTTGCTGAAAATTCCATGTTTTAGCTTCTTATGCTTAATCTTCTTGTTGGAGTTTGTCATCAATATGAAAATTATTTCAGATTGTCCATGCTTGTCCTCTTCAACTTGTTCTTCGAAAAATTGTTTGTATGTGAATTGCTACCAATATCGTTCTCTGTTGTTTGCTCTTCACCATTGATATTTTGATCATCAATTTGTTACAACATGAGTTCATAATAGAATTTGATTTCTTCAAGGCTCCACTTCATAAAAAATTCTTCAATTTCAGCATCTTCTTCTCCAATATCCATTGAGTTTTCATCATAAATTGTCTCAATATTTTCTTTGTCAATTTCTTCATTTTCTTTCATGTTTTATTCATAATCGGTAACTACTGAAAATGAATTGTTGTCTTGTAGACTTGCACACTCAAAAAAATTGTTACAATCATATGAAAAATCATAGGAAGAACCATACTGGTTCTTTTCATTTTTCTCCTCTAAGAGAGTTTTCCTTTCTTTGTCTTTCTTTCTTGCCTTTGATGTTGCATAATAATCTTCATTTTCAGCTTCAACTGCTGTCTAAACTGGTTGTTTCATGTATTCAACCTCTTTACCATGCTCTATCACTACAAACAGGTTGTCTTTCACATGGTTTGTGTATGCAAACGAGCTTCTCTTCTCACCAAACAATAGCTCATTAATAAGATGTTTCTCATGCAACATATTTGACCACTCTTCATGAGATGAATAGTTTTCATCAAATTTGACTTCATATGTCTTTGTTTCAAAGAGAATTTCTTCCATAAGACTTTCATTCTCATGGGTTGTTTTACACTTGTCTTTATCAGCTACAAACACACTTTCATCATCAATCATTGCAATTTCAATACTATCATTTTCAGTCTCTATTTCAGCTACAAAGTTTTCAACACAATCATCATTTTCAGCATCAATATCTTCATGAAATTCAACATCCTCACTCCACTTCTTCATTTCAAGAATATCCCAAAATATTTTTCGGCTACTTACTTCACCAAATTCAAGAAAAATACTAGACAAAATGTTTTCATCCACTGCTGATATAATAAGTTGTAATGTTATTTCACCTCTTCTCTTATCATAGAAATTGACACTATCTTCCTGATCATAATGCAGTAAATCTACTAACCATAGAAATTTTTTTATTTCAGTTGCCCAAGGTTCATAATCTATACCTGAGAAGAATGGAAGATTTGGCATCACGATTTCATATAATTCATCAAACTCTTCATTCATATCTATCTCAACATTATGCTCGTCAAGCATAGGTTCTATAGCTGGAAACACATCATACTGATTTGGAAAATGTAATAACTCTTCATGTTGATTCTTCCTCCACATGTGTTTCAGCTCTCTCCTAAGTTGTTTAATTCTCCTTTTCTTACCCATGAGAGTACAAAACAACTTCACTCTCTTCTCATGTTACCCACAATTTCTAACAAGTAAAAATAATTTTTGCAATAGAAGTAAGTACCTTTATGTAGAGTGCCTCTTATACAATGCTAGATTGAAAAGGCGATGCAATGGTGCAGATCTGAAGCGATATCACAAATTTTTGAAAAACAAAACTTCACACCAACTACAAGACAAATTCCAACCCATTTACATCATAATGAAAGGTTACACTCTCAAAAACTGGCAGTAAGCACATTTCTAGAAAGTTGTATTTCTGTATTTGTGCCAATGCTATGGAAAATAGTACAGTGCATCACATTCTTGGTCATAATTAACAGTTGATGTGTATGTAGCATTGGGTTTTCAATTATTTGGAATGAATTTACTTGCAACAAGTGTTTTCCCACTAGAAAGAGTGATCAAACAAATAGTGAACAGAGCTTGGAGAGGGATATCACTATTCAAAGCCCACTTTACACCCCATATATGTCTCATTTCTTGCCATGAAGTAGAATTTTCTTGTAGTAGCCCGACTGTTGCAAGATCACCATCTCCCATTTCATATTAAATAAATACAGTGAAATAGTAATCACTGGCTCCTTGGTCAACACAAAAGGTAACTTTCAACCCTAGAGAATGGAAAAAATAATAGCGCCAGGATTCTTACCTCCAATTCTGGACGTGCATATATACCTCTACTATTCTACCTCTTGTAACGTAACTTTCCACAAATTATTCTTCATCGGGCAACTGATACAGATTTTATGAGTAGAATGAAATGAATAAAGATTATTAACAAGTGTTTAACACAAAATAACAGAGATACAGTAAAACTGGTTTTCTATTCAATAACGAAATAAGCCGAAACTGCAAAATGCAGCGGAAACAAGCTTGTTGGAATGGTGGTGGCTTATCTCTAAGAAGAGATGTGATGACAGCATGCATTCACAAGAAGAAAGTTACAATGAGTCTCTCAAGGAATTTTTACAATAAGCAAGAATTCCAAAAACCCTAGACATCCAAAAATCTAACCCTAGGAGATGAAGCGCCAAAATTCATGTGGGCCCCATTTGGGTAAGTTAGTACATCAACTTCCTAGGGTCGTAACTTTTGCATACGATCTTCGTTTTAGGCGTGTGATGGCCCATTGGAAAGGTATCATTGAGGAGATTCATTTTAGGGGATAAATAATGCCTTTGTCTATCATTGA
Organism: Picea engelmannii; assembly: GCA_009831015.1. Classification (NCBI taxonomy): domain Eukaryota; kingdom Viridiplantae; phylum Streptophyta; class Pinopsida; order Pinales; family Pinaceae; genus Picea; species Picea engelmannii. Next base: position 659,566 of record ML781672.1, read on the forward strand.
GGAGCTCAATCCCAAAAAACCTTCATTTAGTCCCTCAAAATGGCCTCGAAAGTTAAAACTGCTAAAAATAGTAAATTGCCAAAATTGTCAAATAATTCTTTTGAGCCAGTTGGAAAAGGTGGGTGGCCACCGATATCCATCTGGATCAGTCCTCCCTCATTAGGAAGCAATGGTATCCATTGCATTGAGGTCCCCCGTCAGATGAGGAAATTTCTGCTGAATTTGGCTCCAGGTGAGCCACTTGCCTTGGTGAAGGAGTTGCCCTGCTTTGACGACTCGATAAAGTTGGATCCTTTGTTGTCGAGTGCCCTTGATATATCTGTCCACAATCTAATCATTGGATGATTGTTGTAGGTAGTCTGGGTTGAAATCTGTTGGTGTCAGTTGTTCTGCTACTTCTGAGGTGTCCAATAATGGTGGGAAATAAGGGCGAAGGAGATCCATGTTGAACACTGGGTGCAGACCAAGAAAAGGAGGAATGTTGAGCTCAAAATCATTATCCCCCATGGCCTTGGTGATAGTGTATGGCCCATAACAGAGTGGGTGAATCTTCTGATGGGGTCCTGTAAGGCGTTCTTTCTGCAAGTGCAACCAAACTTTGTCGCCCACTTGAAACTTATGCGACACCCAATGTTGATCATGGTGTTGTTTGTTCTTGTCATTGGAATTTTGTAGGATATCCTGAACCTGTTGGTGGATGTGTTGGATCCGCTCAATGAACCAGGTGGCTTTGTCAGCTTCAGTTGGAGTAGGAGATGAGTCAGTCAAGGCGACCGCAAGGGGAAGTGCAACATCTATGGGTCCCAATGGTTGGAATCCCAACCCCACTTGAAAGGGGATGTGGTCGGTTGAGCTATGCAGGGCTCGGTTGTAGCTATGATGGACATAGGGAAGGATATCATCCCATGTGCGAGGGTTCTTTGAATTATACATACGAAGCATATGCATAATCATTTGATTTACAACCTCAGTTTGGCCATCTATCTGGGGGTGGAAGGCCGTGGATTTGGTGAGCTTGGTGTCTAGCAGTGACCAGAGGCTCAACCAGAATGTGCTGAGAAATTGACTATCCCAATCTGAGACAATGGTTTGTGGGATTCCAAAATGTACCCAAACTTGTTTAAAGAAGAGCTTGGTAGTGGCCTCTACTGTGATGCTCTTCTTGCAGGCAACCAGAATCGCCATCTTAGAAAAGCGATCAAAAACCACAAAAACATAGTCATTTCCCTGCTTGGTGGATGGGAGGCCCAACATGTAGTCCATTGAGATGGATTCCCATGGCCTGTCAGGATTAGGAAGAGGGGTGTACATGCTCTGTTTCTTAATGGTCGGTTTGGAAATAGCGCAGGCAGTGCAGGACTTGATATACTTGTTGACCTCCTGTCAAAGTTTCAGCCAGTAGAAATGTTTATGTAGCATCGCCACTGTCTTTTAAACACTGAAGTGTCCTACCACCCAACTGTAGTGGGCTTCCCAGATCATCTTCGCTCACTCACTTAATGGAACACAGATATGGCCCAGACGACACAACAACCCATCCTGAAGATGGAAATTATCGACAACTACATTTGCACCCAACATTTGGTAGGTGGTGGCAGAGTCAGGTTCTGTCTCATAGAGTTGGGGCCATCCAGAGGTCTCATGTCCGCAATATTATAGCACCATGGTGAGTGCCGCGACTGGTGGTCTGCTGAGGAAATCAGTGACGCGATTAGTGCTTCTTGTTTTATACTTGATGTTGAGGTGGAATTGCTGCAAGTATGTGGATCACTTTTGATGGTGGTCATTATACAATTTTCTCTGTGTCTGCATGAACTACAATGGCTTATGATCAGTGTGGATGACTGTCTCTTTCCCAAGAATGTAATGTCTCCACTGGTGGCATGCTTGCATAATAAAGTACATTTCTTTGTCGTAAGTAGGGTACTTTCAGATAGTATATGACAATGTATTACTATGATAGGCCATGGGGTGGCTCTGCTAAGTGAGAATGGTGCCCACATCATATTATGAAGCATCTGTATCGATCTCAAAAGGATGCTACAGGTCTGGTAGTGAAAGTACTGGGGCTGAGCATAAGCGCTACTTCAAATCATCGAATGCTTATTGTTGGGACCGGCCCCACGCAAATATTTCCTTACCACAACGTTTGTTTATTTGGCTAAGGGCCCATGCAATATGGGAGAAACCCAACATGAACCTGCGGTAGAAATTGGCAAGGCCCAAGAAGCTCTGAAGCTCAGTGAGTGTTGTTGGGGCTAGCCAGTCACGACAGAATTGGATCTTGGCTAGATCCACATGTACACCATGCTGATCAATGATGTAGCCTAGGTAATGGACCCTGTCCGTGCCGAAGGAGCATTTTTCCAAGTTGGCATATAGCTTGTGTTGCCGCAGGGTGTGCAAAACCTGCTGAATATGCTACAAATGTTCGACCCAAGTCTTGCTGTAAATTAGAGTGTCATCTCGATACACCACTACAAAATTATTGGTGATTGGTCACAGGATATCGTCCATCATCTTCATGAAAGTGGCTGGATCATTTTTCAAACCAAAGGCCATGACCAACCATTCAAAAAGTCCTTCCTTTGACTTGAAGGCGATCTTCCATACATCTGTTTGTTCTATCGGTACCTGGTGGTAGCCAGACTTCAGATCAATATTATTGAAGTATTTGGCCCCTGTGAGTTGATCGAGGAGGTCATCGATTCAGGGAATTGGGTACCAGTTTCTGACTATGATTTTATTCAGAGCCTAGTAATCAATACAAAGTCACCAGGTTCCATCTTTCTTCTGTACCAACACGATTGGGCTCCCACAAGGTGATGAGATGGGGCAGATTTTCCCCTTGTGGATTAGTTCTTGGATCTATCTCTTGATCTCCTCATTCTCTAACAAAGAGCGATGATAGACCAGCCCATTGGGTAGCAGCGCGCCAGGGGTCATATCGATGGAGTGCTTGACTTGGCAGTGTAGAGGTACCCCTGTAGGTGAGGAGAAGATATCTGAGTATTCTTCCATGACCTTATCTAATTGCTTCTTCTATGTGGAGAGGTCGGTCGCAGAGACCCTGGATGTGGTTGTGATCTTTTGCTTATTCTGAGAGTGGATCACGAAGAAGAAAAAATTCCTCGTCTGATAGATGACCTTCCTGCATTGCTTAGCAGAGATCAAGGAAATAACACTAGGTGGGACTGCCTCAGGTATCCTATACAATTTCCTATTCAAAGTAATAATAACACTACGAGGCCTAGACTCATATACAGCATGATATTTCCATAAATAAGGTTGGCCCAAAAGAACATAAAAAATTTTGAGAGGAGAAACATCACACAATACCTCGTCTTTTAAGGGCTTGATGCCGTATGACAGTCAATGTTGTTGGTTGATGCAGAGATCACTTCCTTGGTGGAGCCATCCAATGGTGTACGGTTGTGGGTGCGGTGTTGTTGGCAGGGCCAACCACTTGATGACCTCTGTAGAGATGAGGTTCTTTTGGCTACCGCTATCAATGATGAAGTGCAGTGGGGTGCCTTTTACCCACATCTCTGAATGGAAGAGGCACTCTCCTTCTTCTGGCTCATATGGTTCACCGAGCTGGAGCTTGGTGGTAGAAACGGTGGCATTGGGTTCCATGTCAATGATCTATATTCCCCTTTCTAGTTCTGGCTCAGAGTCATAATCTGCATCTGATTCAGAGGCTTTCACTTTGGCCATCGACAATTTCTTTGAGCGAAAGTCAACAGTGTTATGCCAAGGGCTCTTATGGAAGTTGCACCATTTCCTGGTCTCTTTCTTTGTCTTTCTAGTGTCCTTCTTTGCTTGTGGATTGGATTGGTTATCCTGATACTTTCCATATTTTCTCTATTCTTTGTTCTGTGGGTTGGGGTCTCCCTTTCCTGGCTTTTGTTGTGAAGGGTTCCCAGGCCCAAATTGTCGCGTCTTTTGTTTGAACTTCTGCTCGATTTTGACGGCATATCGGTAGGTCGGGCCCAAGGATGAGATGTCCAGAAATTCCATTTTGGTCTAGATGTATCTATGAAGAGCATTGCGATACTTGAGCACCAAATGTCACTCCAAATATTTGATACCCAACTTGGTGCACAAGGTATGGAAGATATTTGTGAAATCTGGCATTGCTTGGTCTCTTTCTTTCCGTAGTGTGGTCCATTTGGTATACAGGTTCTCATAACTTCCGAAAGGGTAGTATTGTTCCTTAATATCATCCCTGAAGGATTCCCAGGTGGCCTTGACTAAAACTAATGAGGTTTCCCCTATTTCCTTTTGCTCACAAAAAGTTTCCCACCAATCTTTGACATGGGGAACGTCTTTGAGGAGCGCAAAAGTAATCTTTTCTTTATTTGAAAAGTTATGGACAGAAAAATACCCTTCTAGTAGATTCAACCACTTATATACAACATCTGTGTCTATCTGACCTTCAAATATAGGAATATCAAAGTTTATTTGTACCTTGAAGGGGGCGGTGCCTCCATTCGAAGAAGATGCGTCACCTGTTGGTAGTTGCTGAAGGATTTGCGCAAAACTATCCATCATCTTGTTCCTTTGTTGCATGAGGGATTCCTCAATCAATAGCTTGAAAGGATCTCCTGTCCCATCATCTTTCTTTTCTCCTGCCATGGGAGGTCGCTTGGGCATGCGAGAGCTTCTTTCCTCAAGAGAAACAAGCTCGAGACCTAACTCTTTGTACGCCGACCTCGTTGGGGACATGCATTAAGACGACAAGGAGAAGACTTCTCCGATACCACTGATCCGGATTTTATGAGCAGAATGAAATGAATACAGATTATTAATAGCTTATTAACACAAAATAATAGAGATATAGTAAAACTGGTTTTCTATTCAATAATGAAGTAAGCTGAAACTGTAAAATGCAGCGAAAACAAGCTTGTTGGAATGGTGGTGGTTTATCTCTGAGAAGAGATGTGATGGTAGCGTGCATTTGCAAGAAGAATGTTACAATGAGGCTCTCAATGATTTTTTAAAATAATCAAGAATGCCAAAAACCCTATACATCCAAAAACCTAACCCTAGGAGATGAAGCGCCAAAAGTCATGTGGGCCCCGTTTGGGTAAGTTTGTACATCAACTTCCCGGGGTCATAACTTTTGCATACGATCTCTATTTTAGGCGTGTGATAGCCCGTTGGAAATGTATCATCAAGGAGATTCATTTTTGGGGCTCAATCATGCCTTCAACTATCATTGAGGAGATTTATCCCAAAAAACCTTCATTTAGACCCTCAAAATGGCCCCAAAAGTTAAAACTGCTAAAAATAGTAAATTGCCAAAATTGTCAGAAAACTATTTTGAGCTAGTTGGAAAAGGTGGGTGGCCACCGATATCCATTTGGATAATTAGTATAGGAAATCACCTTCACCAGGCAGTGGTGACTCTCTTCACCTAGTAATGATGTTTGTGGCAGTGGTGACTCACAAGAAATGTTGGCTCTATGGAAGCTCTATAGCAGTAGCGGCTTCACAATCGATGGATCCTTCTATTCCTCCACCCAACAATGACGATTTCTCATAAATGATTGAAAATGAACATGCCTGCATGTTTTTCAAAACACGGTTGCCTCTTACTCCTTCGCGTCCTTAGAGCGATATATTTGTGGATGTGATCGCACCACTGTTTAAGTATGGTGTCAGGTCGCCCTTCTATGCTGCAGACAACACTATGCACACATTCGCAGCCTCTGTCTCAATTGTATAGAGATGGAAGTGATGTCACCTCAAGAAAACGGTGGCTTAACTTCAAATCTGATTATTTCAAATCGATTTCCACACTCACTGCACCAGCAGAGGCTTCATTGACCAATTGTTGTCGATTCAGAAGTGGTAGCAGCTAATAGTTACTAACTAGCGATTTCAATCTTGAATCCTTCACAAATGTATTTGCAGGATTCACAAATAATGGAGAATTGAAAATACGTTCACTGGAAGCGGGAGTCAATAGTTTTGGTGGCCCTATTCACCAAGAAATGACCCTTAGCACTAGCGAATTCCAATAGTAGTGATCAGAAATGAAAAATTGCTCCTCCACTTCAACCAGTGAAGAGATAATCTCTTCCACACAAGTGCAAGCACTCCAACAGGCACCACAACGAGTACTCTGACCACTCAAATCCCTCAACTTCGATACCAAATTACAAAAAAAAGATCAATTAATCTCAATAGCAGCGAGGCCACAAGGGCACATCACAAGTGAGTCTACGCTCACACAATCTATTTTATTAATTTGATAAATTGCTTACAATTATATAGGCTAGGATAGACCCTAACAGTCTCCTGAATAAGTGGATCTAAAAACCACTTCAACACAAATCTTGCATACAGTTTTAACCATTTGCTAACTATGGCATTTCACCATTATTATCTAACACATATGGACGGGGGCTAAAGGAGGAGCCAAAACCTATTAATCCCTTTTCAGCATTTCAGGACCCAAGAGTTTGAAAGACCTAGTATTGTTGCCGCAGAAGTTGCGAAATCCCAAATTGTGAAACCTCGAAACCTCGAACCCCGAAATACTATATGTACAGGCTTCCTCCAAATCAATTAATCAAAGATAGATCTTCTAGAACTTCAATTACAGAAGTAAACATATGCCTATAAATAGATCAGTACCTTTCAAGCTCATCTATACATAGACAATCCTACCTAGAATTTTGATTTTAGAGTTAAATATCGTCCTGTAGGTGGATCTGTTCTTTCAAGTTCATATGTAGATAGTTTTGTCTAACATTTCGTTTCAGGGGGAACCATTTCCAGAATTTAGTCTTTGAACATAAACTTCTTACAACGAACAGATGTCATCCATGGAAATTATTTCAACTGAGCACAATTAGACACATAAAATTAGATACATGAATCATTCAAACAAAGACTGAGCATATTTTAAAAGAAGATAAAATACAAAGTGGATATTTTGGCATTCGGGATTTTCTTATTACATATGCGCGGAGTTCCTTTGCTTTACCAAACCCCAAAATCCCGAAATGCTGGGCCCATAGTCCTTTCGTATTTCATGATTCGACACTTCTTGTTTCATTTTTGTTTATGCATCAGGTGTTCAAAAACCCTGAAATCCTGAACCCCAAAAATCCTGAAATGATGGGCCCACTGTCCTTTCGCATTTTGCTATTCGGCACTTCTTGTTTTTTTTCTTTGTGCATCGTTATTAAAACATGAAAGTCTAGATATGAATATCCGAATTGGTACAGCCTTGGGAAAAGGAAATTTTCGTAATAAGAAAGGGCGCATCTGATTCCTTTACTATTAAAGTAGTTCATATAATAGATTTGTCATTGCAATTTATATAGTATGATTTTCTGTTTCTGTATTCTCTGGTTTGAGATACCTTTATACGGGTTAGGTTAATGAACTATAAGGGGAACTGGTATAATAGTCGGTCTTCCTACCTCAGCTACAAATGTGTCTCTACATAGTATGTTTAATGGAAAGGAAGAAGTGGCATAGTTTACAACACTGAGAATGATGTTCCTGACATTATTCATACCATTAGATTAATGAAATTATAGCATAACCTTCACTCCCAATATGCCAATCTCAGCATTGATTTCACTCATAAAATAAATAAAGGAAGAAAAATAGCAATGAATCTAATTTAGAGGAGGTTTCTTCCAGAATTTAACCATGCATAAATCCTTTCAACTATCATAAAAAATAAAATGCCAATTCTATCGTTCATTCAGATTTAATAAATACATGACATCAGATATCAAATCATTCGAATAGAAAAATGGAAATCATTTCAGTTCCGATTTAACAAATACATTGAATTATATATAAAATAATTCAAACAGAAAAGGAGTAGAGAAAACATATCTGAACCAGATCACGAGAAGACAAAGGGAACGGCCATGTTCCTCCCAACCATAGAACAGGGCAGCTAAATCACTTTCCTAGTTCACCTCCTAGCCTGACCATGAGTCCATGAGGGCTAACTCGAAAAATCCTCCTCAACAATGTCCTTCAATTCCAACAGTTATCATATTGCCTCACAATTACTCAGCAGTGCTCATAACATCAAGGAAAATCTATTTCAACAGACTCCTCTTGCCTTACACTCAATCAATGGTGTTCATAATAGCAAGAGAGCTTAAAAATATTTTTTTTCCCAGCATACTTGGCAACGTCCTGCCTCCTCACATATGCTATTTATCAATTTGGCCGAGGTCTTTTTCCCTCCCTTGGGGGAATTTTTGCAGTTGTTTTCTAAATCCCTGATTTTCAAGGGTTTCCAATGTCCAAATCTCTAATTTTCCACTTGTAATAATTAGCCCAGAGGTAGTTCCAACTTGTTCCCCACTCATGGAGTCATGGTCAGCTAATTTAAACATGGTTGTTCCATTTGTCCTCCTGCGATTTAATATAAATATTCTGTTCTTTTATACAAGTGTCATAGTCAAATAGTTAGTTGAGTCCAATCAGAACTCTGCCCAACATTCATAATAATTAATTACAAATTATCAAATTCAAAATCTGGAATTGCCATAAATGGACAAATTTTTGCAAATTCGAATTTACCAAAAATGAAAATAAATTTCCAGCAAATTTAAATTTTTTTTTTTNAAAATGTGTTTTTGCATTTCGAAATTTTGACATTTTGACATTTCTGTGAAGACGTGTCTCGACACTCCAAGTCGTAATCCCTGAAATGGAGACAGATCAACGATCCACAAGACTTCATAATATGATCCCTTCTTTTCTTAATTGAATGGATGATGGGATTTCAACATTTTTCCCTTTGAGTCATCATGACTCCAACATTATAAAATTCTGTTAATTTTTCAAAATCCCACCCAGTTTCAGTCTCGCTGATTTTTCAGTCAAATTTAAATGCTAAATTTAGTTTCAGCACTGTTTCAACATATGCTACAGCCGTGGTGTTTCAGCATCTGCTCCGCGGTGTTTCAGCAT
>ML781672.1:677943-691525 GCA_009831015.1 Picea engelmannii
CAACCCACTCTTTTCTAATGCAGATGGTGAAATGAAACTATCTGTCGCACCAGAATCAAACAAAATCTTAACATTGATATGATTTAGTGTACCTGATGACTCCACCACCGTGGATTGATGTTCAGCCTGGCGGTTATTAACTGTTGCATAAATATGGTGGCTGCTACTTGCTCTCCCCGTCGGCGCCTTTCCTTCTCTATGCACGAACCATGATTGTAACTCTAGACAGTCCCGTTCATAATGGGGTCCTTCGCATCTCCAACAGGCAATACGAGATTGAACCGGTGCACTGTTATGTGATTGATTCCTAAACGAGTTCCTTCCCCTGGAACCCTTGCCCCTGCTCACTGTTCCCTGAGATGGTTGTGGTCCTGTCTGCACCGTTGGCGATGAACAAGATGCTGCACTCGCTGCCATTGAAATCCCTGCAGCTAGTGTCCTTGGCACGAATATATTACCATACGGTGGTGGCCTTGAGCCCCCTCCCCTAGGAAAATTCCTCGGGGCCTTTCCTACAAATCCAGGGCGATGCAGAAATGTCGATCTTGCACCCCCAGTCAAGTTCATATGTTCTTCCACATAACATGCACTTTCCACCGCCTCCGCTACTGAAGACGAATTCCACATGCTCACCATAGCTCTTATCCTAGGGTTCAATCCATATATGAGGTGCTCTGCCTGTCGTTGGTCACTATCCATATACGACACATATTTGACCAGTTCCATAAACCTGATCTCATATTCTTCTACAGTTTTGTTTCCCTATACTAAGGCATGAAATGCCCCAACCTGTTGTTCCTTGTAGTACGCTGGTAGATATTTCCTCCTGAACCTTTCCTCGAAAAGTTCCCAAGATACTGTGTCTGGGGTAAGGTGCAATTGTCTTTCCAGGTTGCCCCACCAGTTCAAGGAGTTGTCCCTTAACTCAAAAATGGCGATCTTTTCCTTTGAGTTGGATGCATAGTCCCTTAGGGAAAAACACCTGGTCATGCCTTCCAACCATGCTTCTGCGCATTCACTGGCGCGACCTCCGAAAAACTCCGAAAGTTTGATCCTCTGCAACTCTTGCGTGATGTCTTCAGGTGGAGGTCCTCCCCCTGAATCCCTTGACACTTCTGGATTACCCGTTCTAGATGGTGGGGGTTCCACTTCAGTCCCTGCTGGTTGTTTCCCCTTTAAAGTCTCGTTGATGGCTTTCAACGAGCGTAGTATGAGGGCTAGTTCAAGCGATGGTGGTGGTCGCGCTGGTAGTGTTGGCGGTGATTGCGACGATGCTCCCCTGCCTTGACTCCCTCGAGTCCTGACCATCCTGTATGCTTTGACCTGCATCCACCAAATTTGTCAGGGTCAGTTCCAGGAAATTTCAAATTGGTGCTACTTAAACTTAGAAACAGGGTTAGGCATAAGTTTTCATTACTTGTCTGTAAATAGACATTATTCCATTAGGGGATTGGCTAGGTTAGGGTTAGGTTTAAGCATCTAAGCTTTGTTTCTTCGCCCCTACAAAAATAACTATTGGTTTTCTACCCTATAGCTAAGTTAGCCTTGCACCTCTATTCTTACGTTCCTAGTGCATATGTCACCTCCTTCCCGCTTGTCCTAGTCTGAGCCCTTTTAATTTACGCTTACAACTTGATTAAAAATGACTCCCTACCTTATGTTTATTAATTTATGCCGATATGTGTACACCAACGCTATGTACTTTTCGGCGTTAGTGTTCTTCTTAAGACGCCACATTGAGCACATATGTCCCTTTGTGGGCTCCTCCATTTATGTCTTTGGCGCTTGATAGCTTGGCATGTGACCTGTATGGCTCTAAAAGGTGCTTGATAGCTTGGCATGTGGTCTTGGGTATGATAGTTAAAGTATTTATTTGTGAAACTATTTGTAAAAGAAACAACGCATGGCGCATTGGTAGGGCGGCCATTGTTAAAGCTTTCACGATGGAAGGAGGTTTGGGGTTCAAATCCCACGGACTCCATAAAATTTTTACTTATCCCTATATTACTCTAACTTAATTAATATTTTAATTAACTTTTAATATAGTTTAACTTCATTTTACCTTAATTAACTAATTAAGGTTACTTACTAATTAAACTTTAATTGGAATTTTTTTTTTATTTGAGTTTTGATACTCACTTTAACTTTAATACCGATAATAGGTTAATTAATTTTTTTTATTTTAAAAGAAAATTCTATAAATAATTACAATATAATTTTTACGACTCAAATTAAATTAAACCAATTTTTAATTAAATAAAAAAAAACTTGTATTGGCAACGTGGGGATCGCATGCCGCCCACTTGCCCCAAGACTCCCAAGTCGGCAACGTGGGGCTTGCATGCGGCCCACGTGCCCTTCGCCTCCTGGGAATCCGCCTCCTTCTCCTTTGCATAGTTTCCCTCCTAGCCTCTCTTTGCAGCTAAACTCTTCCTTTCACAGTCATAGTTTCTGTTTTGGGGAATTTCGGTGAACTCCTGCGTTTTCTGATATGAAAAATGCTTGAGAGCGTTGGTTACTGGGTGAAGGATTTGAGGGGCACTGGAACCATTTGACGAGTTTTGAAAGAAAGGTAGGCTTAGGTATAAATGTTTGGCGCTTGACGATCAGTTAAGATTCGAGAGACCATACGTAGAAAGAAACTGAAATCTGAAAGAGTCTCATCATCATGAGGATGACACTGCATTGGGAGAATGTGGAGGATCTAGCAAACGTCACGCAGCTGTCGGAACTGAATGTCGTGGGCCAGCTGGAAGATGCGCTGAGAAATTCATATGTTCTTGTCGATAGTTGCCAGAATAGAAGCTATCGGTATTTGCTTGCCATGGGTTGGACTATCATAAACCAGTTCAGGCAAGCGCACACTGAAATTGGCAGATATCTGAAGATTGTCCCTCTCATCAACCTCCTGGACAACCATAAAATTAAGGTTGTATCCTCAGGCCCTATTTGGTAGTTTATTTTTTTTTGTCATAGTACTAATTAGATTACTTCTTTTCAAATCAGTGGAGTTAAGGGTTATAAAAAAAAGATAAACAAAAAATAATGTCTTGTTACTGTGCGCGCGCATATTCTATGATCTACCTGGTCCTGGCCCGAGAGAATGCACGCCTTGCAGAAACCTCTCATATATTACAAAAGATTGCTAAAATTTATTGAAAGCCTGTTTGTTTGTCTGTCTTATGTCAGGACATCTATGAAAGAATTTAACGAGGATAAAATTAATGAATTTATATATATAAAAAAAACGATTGGCCTCATGGCCTCTGTTCTGAGGTTGAACATTTTGGTTATGAAATATCTTAGTTAGCGCTTCATCCAAAATTTTCTAAATGATTTCCCCATTTGAGTCGAAGACTACATCTTATTGCAACACAATGCGAGGATTGGTTAACTGAGTGAACTGTAGTCTCGAATGCCTGTGGACGGTCCTCCCAATTTTTTTTGTGAAATGTGTATTTAGATTTGATCATCGCTGTATAATCCTAGCCGAAGGAAAATCATTAACTGAGAACAAGTAAGCAGATATTTATGCGCAACAGTTCCAATTTTACTTATGATGTTAAGTTTACCTAATGGTCTGTTCGTTATTTGCTCTGTGTAATGCATGTTTGTTGGTGAACTAACTATCTTATGGTAGATTTTGCATTAATGTGTCTCCTACTGAACTTCATTTTGCATGCTTTGCTATATTTTTCAGGGAGAAGGACATACTTCGTGACCATATGGGGAGAATCAGTAAATGAGCCCGAAAATAGTGAATCTGGCATCATATACTCTAAAAATGGATGACATTAATGGCCAAAATCCTTCATGCGATGGTCAGTTCGATTTCTCTCTGGGTCGCACTATTGCAAGGGTTATGCTTATCGTACTTAAAAGGGAAAGGAAATTGCTCGGGCGGGGCCCCCTACCTTCCTCTCTAGCCGAACTAGCTGTGCACTACCTTCAGAATGTGGCATTTTGTCTCCCACTTGGCTCACTCTCTTCTTCAGGGGCGAGGAAAAAAAAAATGTTTGTAGAGGAGGCACAGGCCTGCCATTAGAGTGATGAGCCAGGTTTTCCTATCTATTCACTATCTATTATTCGTTTAGCACAAGAGGAGCTTTCTAGAAAGTGGGTTTAGGAATCCCTACACTCCGATATTCTGTTAATGAAGAAACAATAGTTGTATTTATTTAAGATTCTATTTATAACAATTCTAACTCTATTTAGTCTATCGAAGAAAAAAAAAAAGAAACCATGGCGGCTCAACCTAGACTATAAGAAGCAAAGCTGAGCACAGCGCTAGAAGAACCTATATATATATATATATTATTTATTTATTTATTTATTTTTTTCCGTCAAAATACACGTATTTTTCTGATTTGAAGAACTTGTTCTGACCTTCAGAATAAAAATCTATATTAGAATATATTTCTATACATATATTTAAGAAATTGTGAACAATGTATAAAAATTTACAGTACAATTACTTGTATATTTTTAGATTTGTTTATATAATCAATTAATAGTGCGTTTGGTTTGGTTTGCAGGTTAGGTGGGAGGGACTTTGGACCTTAAGGCTCCAATGTTTCAACTATGGCTCTGATACCAAATGTAATGGTTGGATTTACATTTTTCATCAATTTATTTTGATAAACTAACTAATTTCATAACACAGTAATGAAATAACAGTAACTTCTGTAACATTCAAGAAATTTTACTAATTTAACTCATTCGTATGCAATTTCGTCAATATAATAATATTTAATAACAAATTAATTCAAAACAATGCATAATTCTTACCTGAATCTGATGCTCTTATTTGCTCGTTGCTTGCTTCCTTCCCGCTCCTTTAGAACACTACCCAAAAATGACCTCCCTGCCGACTAGTTAGCTCCTAGACCTAGGATATCAATGGATATCCTAGCCCTTCAAGCCCAAAACCCCCAACAACCCCCGGTGCACTGTGTAAATTCCACTCCAAGTTTCCCTCTGCCAATTCCTCGCTCTCCCAAATTCATCCCCAACTCCCGTAACATAATACTCCTCCAACTCCTTTCCCCCCCTTAGCCCTCCTTTACCGACTTCCCTTCATTTACTCCCTTACCTAATATCTTATCCCATTATTAAATATCTTATCCCATTTATTAAATATCTTATCCCATTTATTAATGCTTCTTATCCTTTATTTAATGTTTGTTATCCCACTCTTGTACGTAAGTTTTAATAAATTAAATTATCAACCCTATTAATTCTTTACTCACATAATTAAGAGTTGATTAATAATTAAATAACCATTGACAATTATGAACAATTAATTAATGATAATTAATTTAGTTAACATTATATAAGAAACAATTTTTAGGATTATATTATTAAACTAATTATAATTAATAATCAAGGGTCGTTACATTGCCTTTTTTTCTTATAACCATTGTTTTAGAATGTATTCTATTTTCTTTGCCTCTTCTAATTCCACTTTTAGTAGGGCAAACTCTTCATTAGGTTTTTTAGTGCCTTTCTTGAACTGTATCAACAATTGTTTTTTCTTTCTCTTCTTAAGTTCGAGTTAGTCAATCTCTTCCAAAGCACTGATCAGCTCTCTTTCCAAGTCAACCATAGCTTCTTCATCATTATCATCACTTCCTTTTATTTTATTATCATAATCCTCTTTGGCCATAAGCATGAATTCATTTACCTTATCTTCACAGGAAGAGTCACTATCGGTGTCTTCTGAGGAGTCATCATTGTTTACACATAAACTTTTTTTCTATCAAATCTTTTGGATTTGTACTTCTCTTCACCTTTAGAGTTCTAGTCCTTCTTCTTGTGTGGACACTTATTTGCAAAGTGACCTATCTTGTAGTAACCTAATTTAACAAGCCTAATAAGATTCATAAGTTTAGCCATAAATTTCTTTCAACGCATAAGCAATTTCATTTTGTTTTAGCATATAAGCAAATTCAACAGCATGATGTTAACTACATAACACAATGTAAACATGAAAAATACATACCTCTGACTGAAGCTATTGCTCCAATTTTCATCTGACCTCGCTTCTCTGACCAAACTCTTCCCAAAATCGAATCCTTCCTCCCTGCCAGCTAGGAACAGAGCCTATTCGACTCCCTAGCTCCAGGATTCTGTGAGGATTCCTTGCCCCTGAGCCAAAAAATCCCAGCAACTTGGTGCACCCCTGTAACAGTCCACCCATACTCCTCACCAGAAAATAAAAAACCTGAAAAACACATATAGTCCCTAATCTCCAAATGTTACCTTCTTTCCCCAAATTTCCAAAAGTCCTTCTCCCGAATGCCTCTGCATCCTCATATCCCCTCCATTCACCACCTCCTCCCTTCATTTAATGCCACCCACCTTATACCTCCATTTAATACCTTATCCCTCCATTCAATACCTTATCCATCCATTCAATGCCTTATCCTTCATACATTAAGTTTCCTAATAAAATAAAAATTATTAATCTTTTAATTCATTACCCAAACCTTACATGAGTTAATTAATTAATTAATCAACAGATATAAACAATAATTAATTAATTAATTAATACTATTAATAAATAATCATTGTTTAACTAAAATACATTAGGATAGTTAATTATTTAATTAATTATGCTTGATAAACCTTAAGCAATCATTTAACTAGGGTTGTTACATACACTCACCCATCAGGAAACTTCATCTCGAAGTTAAAGTATTTTATGATACAAGGGAAAAGAAACATGGTTCACACATTCATAACAAATAACTGCCCTTATTAGTAAGTAAGCCAAGAAACTCATTCATACTAGTGTACATGTGCAAGAAATGCATGGGTAGCTAGTACATACAAGTCTCGTTCATGTACTAATATCAATAACTATCATCTCTATAGTAATTTCCATATGCATCCAATCCATTCAACAAAACTATTCATTTTATAAAAGACAATAAACCAATCAAATGTTTGTGAAATCCTTTAATTCCAATTATCTAGCTCAACAATGTTATTTAGAAAATTGTAGTTTAGTTACATAATTATGAATATTCATATATATATATATGCATTTTCTTTTCAGAAGGAAAACAATAAGTTCCAACATAAGACAAATCTCCATACACTCTCAACTAATTCTAATCATCCTTCCTCCCTAACTTAATTCCATCTTCCATTCCTATCCTTCCTCTGTTGGACTATCTTGGAGCATCAACTATATTGACCTAACTCCAAATAGAACTCGTAAGTGGAAGTGTCACTAACTTGACCAAGCTTCCCCAACAGGCAACTGATAGACATCATCACATGTCTAGGGGAGCATGAGCTAACACCATCCTCCCATGACTTCAGGTTTCAGAGGATACATGGTGGGAAATGCCTCCACCCCTCCTAACAAGACCAGGGTCCACACCCTACAATGGAATATACAGTGGCGCCGTGTTGTTGGGAGTTTTGTTATTGTCTATTTTGTTTTGGGCAGTCTCACCACATGAAATCCTGCACTAGTCCACATATCATAGAAATGCATCCAAACCAATATAATGTTACATACAAAGATTCATACCATATTGTTTCTCGGCCAGTGGTCATGACATCCACTTTCATCATCATTATCCCTTGGTTATTTCATAGCCCATAACCTGCAGATTAGTCTGTAACATAAACTC
Source organism: Picea engelmannii (assembly GCA_009831015.1). Lineage (NCBI taxonomy): Eukaryota > Viridiplantae > Streptophyta > Pinopsida > Pinales > Pinaceae > Picea > Picea engelmannii. Next base: position 685,590 of record ML781672.1, read on the forward strand.
ATACATTTCTATGCATTATCATCATGTAATTTCATACAATCATAATTTCAATTCGGTATCCGCGTACCAACAACTTTAACATCAAAGTTTTGAAGTTAGAAATAGATCTCATCGTATCCCATAATTCAATTTTCGACACCCATTCATAAAATTATCATTTACAAAATAGATTGCATCATATCCAACATCATTCTAATAGCATTTCAACCTTCATAGGATTCTCATTCACACAATATGTCGCATCATATCCATCATCATCAATAACAATTAGACATTCATAGAATTTACATTCACATAGTAGAGCGCATCATATCCATCATCATCGATAACAATTAAACATTCATAAAATTTACATTCTCACAATATATCACATCATTATCCAAATACATTTAAACATTCATAAATATTCATACGTCATAAAAGTTCAAGTGTATCATTTAATAGTTTCACTTGTGAATAGAAAATAAAAGTGTGTAGGCATTAGGTAATCCTGGCTATCTAAGTCAAAAGGTGGTGTTACATACACCCAACCTTTGAGAAACATATTCTCAAGGTGGTCAAAAAAGTGAGGGATAGTTTCATCATAGTGTCTCAGTGTCTTCACAAGTAGTATATCCTCGACTATAATTTCCCCATTGGAACTTAACTTGGTCTACCAGACAGTTCTTGAGTTGTCAGACTCTATGGTCCAATATGTGTAACGGCTCTATCGTGAGATTTCTCGTGTTCGATACCTACAATTCCTTCCAACTTCGCTTATGTGATTCATCAACAACATAATGACATAGAACAGATACATGAAAAACATTATGAGTTTTAAGCAGGTGGGGTGGCAGTACGAGATGATAGGCAACAGGTCTAATTTTCTATTGGATTCTAAATTGTCCTATAAATCGAGGTGACAACTTTGTCCCCTTCCTGAAACATATGGTACTCTTATTAGGCCTGATATGAATGAAAACCTGGTCTCCCACTTCATAACTTCAGTCGGTCCTGTGTGCATCCGCATAACCTTTCTTCCTATCCTGTGCTTCCTTTAGTCTCTGCCTATTCTGAATCACTTGTTCCTCCATATCTTGAATCAATTATGGCCCAATTGTTACTTGTTATTCTAATCTATCCCAACTCAATGATGTTTTGCATGGCCTTCCACACAGATCTTCGTAGGGTGGCATTCCGATGGAGCTATGAAAAATGTTATTGTAGGCAAACTTTACCAAAGGTAGGTACTTCTCCCAATGGGTTTGATTATCCATGAAAGACATCCTAAGAATGTCTTCCATGACTTGATTTACTCTCTTGGTTTTCCCATCTATTTCAGGATGATAAGTTGTGCTTAATTTCAACTGCATCCTCAACGCTGACTGCAAACTTGTCCAAAACCTAGAAGTGAATCTGGAGTCCCTATCTGAAATGATCTTCTTAGGTATCCCGTGCAAATGAATGACCTCACTTACAAACACACGTGCCACATCAGTGACATCGTAAGTGTCTCTAACCAGAATAAAATGAGCACTCTTGGTTAACTTATCAACTATCACAAGAATGGCATTGTGTCTATGAGATGTGAGCGGCAACCCCACCACAAAATCCATAGAGATGGCTTCCCACTTAGACATAGGAACATCATGTGCTTGTAGGAGGCCTGTTGGGTGATGGTGGTCGACTTTCACTTGTTGATAATCTAGGCATTTGGCAATGAAATAGACTACATCACACTTCATGCCTACCCAGAAGAAGAGATTCCTCATGTCTTCATACATCTTCTTCACACCTGGATGTGCACAATAAAGTTCTCTATGGGCTTCCTTTACTATGATGCTTCAAATATCCCCATCTTTAGGGATGTACATCCTTCCTCGATATCTCAATAGTCCATTTTCTTCTAGACTATATCCTTCATACTTTGGATCTAATTGCCTCCCACTGTAGAGGTTTGTAGTAACCTTTAAATACCAACTGTCTCCTTAGAGTTGCGTCAACACACGTTCCCTCAGATTGACCTTTAAGGGTGCCAATGAGAAGAAACGTGGTCTCCTACTCAAGGTATCTATGACATTTTCCTTTCCCTTGATGTATGAAATACCAAAATCGTACTCACTCATAAAATCACTCCATCACCTTTGACTGGAATTTATATCCCTTTGAGTGAAGATATTTTTTAAACTTTGATGGTCTGTTTTGAGCTCAAAGTTTCACCCCACAAGATAGTGCCTCCAAAGTTTTAGAGCTAGCATTATAGATACCAACTCTAAATCATGAGTAGCATAAATCTCTTCGTGTTTCTTCAACTTCCTTGATGCATAAGATATCACTCCTCCATCCTGCATTAGCACAGCCCCCAACCCTTTCTTCAGGGCATCCGTGCAGACTGTGAAGTCCTTTTCCATATCCGACACTCGTAGAATTGGTGCACTAGTTAGTAACCTTTTAAGCTCGATGAATGCACTACCACATTATTCTATCCATTCATACCTGACCCCCTTGTGCTGCAAAGTGGTGATGGGTTTCGCTATTTTAGAGATTCCTTCCACAAATATCTAATAATAACTTGCTATCCCCATGAAGCTTCTCACCTCATGGGCATTTTTCGGCACTGGACACTCCATAATGGCTTTTACCTTTTCTGGGTCCACAAAGATTCCTTCACAGGAAATGATATGACCTAAATAGTGGATCTCTTTTTGGAAGAAGGAACACTTCGACAACTTCCCATACAATTTGTTCTCTCTAAGGCAGGATAACACCACTCATAAGTGTTCCTCATGCTCTCTTTTGTTTTTGGAATAGATGAGGATGTCATCTAGAAAGACTTTTACAAAACGGTCTAAGTACTTCTGGAATACTCCGTTCATGAGGCTCATGAATACTGTTGGTGCATTGGTCAATCTGAAAGGTACTATGACAAACTTGTAATGTCCAAACTGAGTTTGAAAGGAAGTTTTTGGGATATCACCTTCCTTAATCCTTAACTGGTGATACCCTGATCACAAATCAATCTTTGAGAATACCACTGCTCCTTTCATTTGATCGAAGAGGTCATCTATTCGCGGCATTGGGTACCTATTTTTCAATGTAGCATGGTTCAAGTCCCTGTAGTCTATACACAGTCGTAAGGAACCATATTTCTTCTTTACAAAAATTACTGGTGCACCCCAAGGTGAGACACTAGGCCTTATTAGCCCTAAGTCTAGTAACTCTTTCAACTGCATTTGTAACTCACAAATTTCTAGCACTATCATTTGATACGGAGTCTTGGAAATTGGTTCTGCACCAGGTTTTAGTTCATTAGTAAAATCAAGCTCCCTCTCAGGAGGTAACCCTGGTAACTCGTTTGGAAAAACATCCTTAAATTCTGACAATACCGGGTACTGATCCAAGGAGGGTCCCTTCCTTTCATTCACTGCTTCCACTACATATAGTTGACACACTTGCCTCAAGAATCACTTAACCTTCATAGTTGAGATAAAGCGTAGAGACACCTTTCTCCATACACCCTAGATCTCTACTGGCCTTCCTTCATCGTCAACACAGAGCACCCTTTTTGCAAAACAATCTACCATAGCTCGATGGGCTTCTAACCAATCCATTCCAATGATTAGGTCATACGCCCTGAGATCAGTAACGTATACCTTCAACTTGGTAGTACACACTCCCAGTTCTACTATACAATTATCAATGCTAGGTCCTACTGCTTGTTTTTCCCCCGAAGCCATATCGACTTGTTTAAAGTCATCATGTTTGTAGGCTGCCAGCCCACTCTTTTCTAATGCAGATGGTGTAATGAAATTATCTATAGCACTAGAATCAAATAAAATGTTAACATTGATAGGATTTAACTTACCTGATGACTCCACCACCGTGGATTCATGTTTTGCCTGGCGATTATTAACCGTTGCATAAATCTAGTGGCTGCCACTTGCTCTTACCATTGGGGCCTTTCCTTCTATATGCACAAATCCTGATTGTAACTCTGGGTAGTCATGCTAGTAATGGGGTCCTCTGCATCCCCAACAGGTAACATGAGATTGAACCTGTGGACTGTTCTGTGACTGTCTCTAAAATGAGTTCCTTCCCCTAGAACCCCTGCCCCTACTAGCTGCTCCTTGAGATGGCCATGGACCTACCTACGTCATTGGTGATGAACGGGATGTTGCACTTGCTTCCATTGAAATCCCTGCGGCTACTGTCCTTGGTGCGACTCTATTACCATATAGAGGTGGCCTTGAGCCCCCTCCCCTGGGAAATTTCCTAGGGGCCTTCCCCATGAATCCAGGACGATGCGGAAAGGTCGGCCTCGTACCTCTGGTTAAGTTCATGTGTTCCTCTGCATAACACACATTTTCCACTACTTCTGCTACTGAAGACGATTTCCACATCTATACCATATCCCTTATCTTAGGGTTTAACCCATAGACAAAGTGTTATGCCTATCGTTGGTCATTATCCATGTATGAGACATATTTGACCAATTCCATAAATTCGATCTCATATTCTTCTACGGTCTTGTTTTCTTGCACTAAGGCATGAAATTCTCCTACTTGTTGTTCCTCATAGTAAGCTGGCAGATATTTCCTTTGGAACCTCTCCTCAAAAAGTTCCCAAGATACAGTGTCCGGGGTAAGATGCAGTTGCCTTTCTAGGTTCACCCACCAGTTCAAGGCATTGTCTCTTAACTGAAAAATCGCTATCTCCGCATTTGAAGTGGAAACATAGTCTCTTAAGGAGAAACACCTTGTCATGCCTTCCAACCATGCCTCGGAACGTTCACTAGCATGACCCCCGACAAACTCTGGAAGTTTGATCTTCTACAATTCTCTAGTGATGTCTTTGGGTGGAGGTCCTCCCCCTAAATCCCTCAACGCTTCTAGATTACCCATTCCAGATGGTGGGGGCTCCACTTCGATCCATGTTGGTTGATGCCCCTTTAAAGTCTCATTTATGGCCTCCAAAGAGCACAGTATGAGAGCTAGTTCAGGCAATGGTGGTGGTGGCGCTGGCGATCCCTGCGACGATGCACCTCTGCCTCAATTTCCTCGAGTCCTAACCATCCTATATGATTTAACTTGCATCAACGAAGGTTGTTAGGGTGAGTTCAAGGATGTTTCACATTTGCGCAACTTAAACTAGAAAATAGGGTTAGGCGTAAAAAAAATTTTACTTGTCTGTAAATAGACGTTACTCTCTTTAGGGGAGGTGGCTAGGTTATGGTTTAAGCATCTAATCTTGATGTCTTTGTCTAAGAAAACTATTGACCCTCTCCCTGGTAGTTACACTAGCACTGTACCATACTCGTCACAGTGCATCGGATCCCTTATATGGTGCTTTCTATTATACCCTTATTCTACCCTGACTATTTCCCATAACCTCCATCAAACTCCCGCTACTCTACAAGGACTTTTAACCTGTAAATTATAAAGTTACACTATTACATTCATTAATCAAGGGGATATATATACGATTAATAATCATATGTTTCAAACCCATTATTAACATTAAAATTTCATAATGTTAATACGTTGTGCACAATATGCTCCCATGTGGGCTTGGTGCTTGGCTCTGGCTTGTGGAATGGAATAGAAGGGCTTGGCGCTTGGTTCGATGGTTGTGGGCATGGAACTAAGTGCTTGGTTAACTTGGATAATGGGAGATTATACTTCAGGATAGTACTTTGTTACTATTGATAGTTAATTTATTTACATATGAATTTATTTTGTAAAAGCGATATGTGTGGCGCATTGGTGTTTGGTCATTTCTTAAGGCTTGGGCTTGGTGGGTGGTCATGGGTTCAAAACCCATGGACTCTAAACTTTTTTTTTTTTATAACCTTATTATTATTATTATATAGTTTTATATATATACATACATACATACATATATATATATATATATATATATATATATATATATATATATATATATATATATATATATAT
>ML781672.1:695857-712190 GCA_009831015.1 Picea engelmannii
CATGGCATTCACAAGTTCTTTAACTCTTAAAAAATACTTGCTAATTGTTTCATCTTCATTCATCTTTAGTTGTTCAAACTTCAACCTAAATGTTTGAAGTTTGGCATCTTTTACTTTCTCATTTCCTTCATAGCTGCTAATAATTTTATCCCACATTTCATTGGCAATTTGAAGATGCATCACCTTTACAAACTTGGCTTCTACAAGTCTATTCAAGATAACATTCATTCCCTTAGCATTAAATCTAAATTCTAACTTATCATCCTTGGAAGCTAGCACAACAGGCTTTATGTATCCAGTCTCTACTACATCCCAAACATCAGCACCTAAGGCCATTAGGTATGTTCTCATTGTAACCTTCCATAAGGAAAAAATTGTTCCATCAAACAAAGGAGGCTTAGTGGCTGAAGTCCCTTCATGACTTGTCATGTTTAAGCCTACATATCTACCTTTAGATAAAAGGAACTTGCTCTCATACCAATTATCGGACAACTAAGAGGGCGGGGGGGTGAATCAGTTGTTACCGTGCTTAAACAATTATGATTATTTTAAACTCTTTGAAAAGCACTTAATGATAATCAAGATAATGTAGGGAGGTAAGCAATAGAACATTCGACATCAATCACACATATGAAATATACAGAGATCGATATTTTTTGAGGAAACCCATAAAGGGTAAAAACCTCTTCTTCTTGGTATGATAAGTAATCTTTACATTCTGTACATTATCATGCATATGAGATCCAACTCATTGTGAGGCTACAACCTCTATTTTTCAAGCTACAACTTGCTGAGAGCACCAACTCTCTATTTTCTCTAGCACCTACTAGAAGGAAGCACCAACTCGCTGGTTTCTCTAGCATCCACTAGAAGGAAGAACCAACTCCCTGGTTTCTCTAACACCCACTAGAAGGAAGCACCAACTCCCTGGTTTTTATAGCACCCACTAGAAGGAAGCACCAACTCCCTAGTTTCTCTAGCATCCACTAGAAGAAAGCAATAACTCCCTAAGAATTCCAGCACCAACTAGATGGAAGCACCGACCTCCAGTCACACAGGCACCAACCTTTAAAACAGAGAACAACAGAGAATCCCTTGCACCACCCTGCCACCCTAGTTTTTCTGGATGCAATCGGATGGAAGCTACAACTCCCTATGTTCAAGAACCCAATTGAACCTCTAAGGACAATAGTCCTCCCTAGCACCTCCCTACCACCCTAAGATATAAATTTTTCTATTTGTAAATTTATCACAATGATACAATATTTATCAATGGCTTATCAGTCTCATCACTGTTTTGCTACACTTCTCTTCTCTACCTGCATCAATGTCTTCCTGCACACTTTCCTTATGCTTTATGTTCTTCTGCCTTTTATTCTCTATGCGCCATGTCCCTTCTATGCACCATTCTCTTCTGTGCATTTCAACTGCTGCACTCTACCTCCTTCTACACACATGAATCACTCTCAACAACACCCAGTCTCTTCTCTGTTCTGTGTTTTTATTCTCTTTGTGCATCTTCTGCATCCTCTATTCACAATGCTTCTGCATGCTCTCCCTATGTTAAGTTCTCTGCCTGATCATCATTACAACTCTTCATCTTCTCTGGTGGTTAAACCCATGTATCCATCATCACTGGGTGCTATACCGAGATTCCTTAGCCTCTCCAGCAGTCGAGACTCTTAGTATTCTCTGTCAAAATCAAGCTCATTCCCTCTGTTGCAGTTCCAGGCTCCAACGGTCTTACCTCTGTCAATAGCCTCTATGAACAGTCTTCATGCCATTGGAAGATGCCTCAAGACTCTTCATCTTCTCTAGTGATCACCCTGAATTCTTTTCGAGTCCTATGACAAAAACGATCAGTCATTTATAGTAGTTACACTGTGAACCTCCAAGAAAACACATCATCAACTGAATCTCCAACCATCCAAGAGTCATGATTCAATTCTACTAACTGAATCATAACTGATCGATTAATTTTGAAGAGCAACAGTAGCCCTTTGATCAGATTTCCAAGTATCCAACACCATTGGATTACAAGCACAGGGTCTCACGTTGATTTCGCCATTTCTCATTTCGACATTCTTGTGGTGAAGAGTCTCGACTCTTCATGTTACGATCACTGAAAAGGATCTTGACTTGGTGCTAGATCCTCCCTCTCACATGAACACTGACGATGACCACAACCTACAGAAAAAGGTGTTTTCACATTTTGGCATTTCGGCATTTTGGAATTCCTATGAATAAGTGTCTTGACACTCTAAGTCGCAATCCCTGAAATGGATTCAGATCAATGGTCCACAACACCTCATAATCTGATATCTTCTTTTCTTAATCGAATGACTGACGGGATTTCAACATTTTTCCCTTTGAGTCATCGTGACTCCAACATTATAAAATTCATGATCACAAAATCTCCAAAGTGATCGAATGGTTCACAGAACCCACTGAGATGGACGGTTGATGGGATTTCAAAGTTTTTCCTTTTAGGTTTTCGAGACTCACAATAGTCCCTTTCGACATTTCGGAGTTCGAGACTTCATGATGGTGGAGTTTCTGCTTGCTATGTAAAAACCCGAAATAGAAAGTTTCGATGTGACATAAACCTGCTGACATCACACATGGATTGACACGTGACGAATAACTGCCACGTGTCACTCTGATTCATGACTTACATGTGCCTAAAATATTGAATCAACTTGACATTTGTCATTGCCTAATTGTGCCATGTGTCCTTAGCTGACGTGGTTTGCTGACATGGTTTGTTGATGTGCCTATTTTAGGATTTCGAGGTTCACTACTTCAAATGTTAAAGTTCCTTTGATCTTTGACTTCCCGGTCTACGAAACTCCGAAATGGAGTCTTTGTTGATGTGCCTATTTCGGGATTTCGGCATTTCGAATTTCACAAGTTCGGGACTCCTGTGATGAAGATTCTTGAATCTTGACTCCTCCAAATCCTAGTATCCGAAACTTTGAAACATCATGGTTTCGCATTTCATGATTTCATCATTCTTGTCATGAGTTTCCTTGACACCTCCAACTCCCGGTATCTGAAACTCTGAAATGGAGATTAAGTCATGGTTTCACATTTCACGATTTTCTGTCGTGACTTGTTTCCTTGACTCCTGGAGTTTACGCTTCTGAATGGGATCCAACGATCTCTTGTTGAACTTTCCATTGCCATGCCATTATCCCTGCGCTTTTGGTCATGATCTTTGCCATCAATGACAAACACACATACTCTGCACTATCTCTTCTGATCTTATCGAGCTTGCTTTGTTATGTCTTCCCAAAATAGTTCTAGTGCCTACCTGGCATAGTATTCCTGTACTTAAGCTATCGTTGTTGTTGTACTTTCCATCAATGACAAGAATACGTTGCTTGTAAAACATGCCAACAAGTTGCACTTTCAATTTCAGGGTGCGTATAATTAGATTTGATAAATGCATAATGTCATTTCTAATTCACATTGCTCTAGAGGTGTATTTTCTATTATAATGCATACAGTTTAGTTCCAATGGGAATACATAAGAATATATGTGTATATATGTTTGACCTTGATCCTGTTTACTTTCGGATTCATAGGTATATAATTAAAACTTCAAATCGAATATGATTAAAACTTCAAACTGAACTTTGTGTGTAAATTCTTACAGCAAAATAATGATTTACAAGGGTATAAAGACCTACAAAAACACCATAATCCCGATTTGTCCTAACAAAAAAAAACAAATATAGTATTCATTCAAACTTTAAATCAACCATAAACGTTGTTCAACATTAGATTCGTGAGGTATGCTATTAGATACATACATCATTCATTTCGACAGATTTCGCCCAGGATTATTAAATCCATACCGAATTTAATAATTGCACTACAACTCTGACTAAATCGTTCAACATAAATGGGAAATAATTCGATTCAAATTTAATAAATACATCTCATCAGATATAAGATCATTCACGTAGAGAGGGATAGGATATATATCTGAACCAATTAATGGGAAGGCAAAGGGAACAACCACGTTCCTCTCAACCATAGAATAGGGAAGTCACAATCACTTGCCCAATTCACCCCCTAGCCTGACCATGAACCCATGAGGATGAAATTGGAAACTCTTCCTCTGCAATGTCCTTCAATTCCATCCCATTCCTCTTGCCTCACACTCATTCAATAGTGTTCATAAAAGTAAGGGAAAAATCATTAGTCTCTTTTTCCCCATCATACTTGGTAGCGTCCTGCCTCCTCACATATGCTATTTATCAATCCCAATATTTTTTCATGGGTATTTTTTCCCTCACTTGGGAATTTTCAAAGCTTGCTAAATCCCTAATTTTCAGGGGCTGCCAATGGCCAAATCTCTAATTTTCCACTTGTAACAATCAACCCAGTGGTAGTTCCAACATGTTCCCCACTCATGGAGTCATGGTCAACTAATTTCAATATGGTTGTTCAATTTGTCCTCCTGCAATCAATATAAATATTTTGTTTTCATACAAGTTTTATAGTCAAATAGTTAGTTGGGTCAAATCAGATCTTTTCCCAATAGTCACAATAATTAATTACAATTATTAAATTCAAAATTCAAAATTTCCATAAATGGCACGACTTTTCCAAATTTGAATTTACTAAAATGGAATAATTTCCCAACACATTAAATTTAAAAAAAAATACTTTTATTCTTGGGGACGTCACATCCTTTCCCCCTTCAATGAAACACTGTCCTCAATATTCATTCATTTCTTGGAATAGGATTGGATGAGATTTCTGTAGATCTCCGTCCAACTCCCAAGTGGCCTCCTCGGGACTAAAGTGCTTCCATTGCACCTTTACCTAAGTGAAGGCTCTGTTCTGATGTGTTATTTATCTCTAGTCCAGAATACGCAAGGGTTCCACTTGGAACTTTCCTTCGGGTTCCACCTGCACCAAGTTCCAATCAATCATATGAGTAGGATCATGAACATATTTTTTTAACAAGGAAACATGAAATACATTGTGAATTCTTAAATTAGCTGGGAATGCAAGTTGGTATGCTACGGGTCCAATTCAAGTTAGTGTCTCGAAGGGCCCACAAAACCTGGGTGCCAGCTTGGCATAGTTCCCTAACTTCAACGAACTTCTTCGGGCTTTGAACTTCAAATAAACATGGTCTCCCACTTGAAATTCTAAGTGTCTTCTTTGCTGATCTGCATAGCTTTTTTGTCTGTCCTATGCTTCTTTTAAGTTTTGTTGTACCTTCCTTACCATGTTCTCCATTTATTGGAGCATCTCAGGTCCAACCATGAGTTTGTCAGCTGGGTTATCCCAGCGAATTGGGGTCATACACCTTTTGCCATACAGTGCCTCGAAAGGGATTAACTTGGCCGAAGTTTGGTACCCATTGTTATATGCAAATTCTACCAAGTGTAGGTAGTCTTCCCACTTGTTCGATTTCATTCTTATGTACATGTGGAGCATATCCTCTACAATTTGGTTTTATCTTTTGGTCCATCCATCCGTTTGTGGATGATAACTCGTACTGAAATTCAAATTAGTATTTAGCCTTGCAAACAAATCCTTCCAAAAAGAGGATATAAATTTTACGTCTCTATCTGAAATCACCATTTTAGGAATACCATGCAGTCTAAAAAATTCTTTCATGAATATTTTAGCAATGTTTATAGCTTTAAAAGTAGACTTTACAGGAATAAAGTGTGCAGAATTACTGAGTTTATCGATTACAACCATGATAGAATCATTCTGTTTTTGATTTTTGGGAAAACCTGTTATAAATTCCAGTGATATGGTCTCCCATTTCCACTTTGGTACTGGTAATGGATGTAATAGGCCGGCTGGGTGCTGGTGTTCGGCCTTGACCTGCTGACAATCTTGGCACCTAGACAAGTATTATGCTATTTCTCCCTTCATATTATGCCAGTAGAATAGTTTTCTAAGAGCTGTTATTGTTTTTTGATATCCTGGATGGCTAGAATACGGTTTCTTATGTACTTCATCCAATACAATTAATTTCATCTTTGTTGAATCTAGTATGTAGAGTCTGTTTTTAAATCGTAATAGTCGCTTCTTGTCGATACTTAGTTTTGGTTTATCTGCGTTTGTGGTACTGTCTTGTAATTATGTCATTATCTTAGTGTAATTTTCATCGTTAATACCTGTCATCCTTATTCTTTGTTCTAAATCAATTTCTTCCCTACTGATATTTATCTCAAATAACCAATGGACTCTTCTACTTAAAGCATCTGCTACCTTATTTTCTTTGCCCTTGATATGTATGACTTCAAAGTCAAATTCGCTCAAGAAGGCTAGACATCTTGCTTGCCTTGTATTGAGATCTGGTTGGCTAAACAAATATTTCACACCGCTATTATCTGTCAATAGTAGAAACTTTCTTCCCATTATGTAGTGTCACCACATTTTTAAGGCATGTATTACTGCTACGAATTCTAATTCATGAGTGACATAATTTCTCTCATGTTCTTTTAATTTCTAGGATTCGTAACAAATCACGTGTCCTTCCTGAGTCAGGACACCACCTAGTCCCTCTTTACTTGAATCAACACAAACCATTAAGTCTTTATCTGGGTCTGCTACCTTTAAAATGGGCACCGATGTCAATAATTCCTTCAGCTTCTTAACTCTGTGTTGACACTTTTGCGACTAGTTAAACTTGGTCCCTTTCTTTTGTAATGACGTGATAGGGTAGGCTATCTTGGAAAACCCTTCTATAAATCCGCGATAATATCCGGTGATTCCCATGAATGATCGGATATTTTCCACATCCTTTGGTACCGACCATTCCATAATGGATTTTGTCTTTTCTGGGTCTACGACAATACCTTCTACGGAAATGACATGTCCTAAATATTGTATTTCCTTTTGATAAAAGTCACACTTGTCGAATTTTGTGTAAAGTTTGTGTTTCCACAACGTTTGCAGAACTATTCTTAAGTGTTCATCATGTTCTTCCTCCATTTTAGAATAGACTAGGATATCATCGATAAATACTACTACAAAGTTGTCTAAGTACTGACTAAAAATACTATTCATCAGTCACATAAATGTGGTTGGTGCATTAGTGAGTCCTAAAGGTATGACTACAAACTCGTAGTGTCCATATCTTGTTTGAAAAGCTATTTTTTAATGTCCTCGTCCTTTATCCTAACTTGATGATATCCGGATCGTAAATCCAACTTTGAAAAGATGTTGGCCCCACCAACTTGATCGATCAGATCATTTATCCTTGGTAAGGGGTATTGTTCTTAATAGTATTTTTATTTAGTTATTTATAATCGATACATAGTCTTAGAGTACCATCTTTCTTTTTCACAAAGAGGACTGGTGCCCCCCAAGGTGAGACACTCGATCTAATATACTCCTTGTCCAACAATTCCTGTAATTGTAATTTTAATTCTGTCAGTTCTGGTAGACTCATCCAGTAAGGTTCTTTTGAGATATGGGTTGAACCGGGTAGTAGTTCTATGGAGAAGTCTATTTCCCTTCGAGGGGGTAGTTCAGGTATCTCATCCACAAACATGTCCCTAAAATCACGTAGGACAACAAAGTCTTCTAACTTTGGCTTATCTTATTTTTCTAACAGATTTGTTACTTGGATGGCATAAACCTAACATCCTTTTCTCATACATTTCTTGAGTTGCATCGTTGAAACTTGCCCGACTGATACAGGTTTTAGTATGCCTTGGGTTGTTATAGTAGTGCAAAAGTTGTCTTTATATTTGAGTAACTTTGTATAACAATCTAGCACTACTTTGTGCTGCTCCAACCAATCCATCTTGATAATCATATCATAAGTTCCTAGTGGTAGGATGTTCAGATTTGTTCTTATATTTTGACCATCTAAGATGAACTCCAAATCAAAAATAAATTCAACTACTTTCCTTTTAGTTCCTGTTGATAGCTGTACTAGCCATGATTTTGCATGCTTCAATTTCTTAAGTTTGTTTGACTCTACTACCTCAGGAGTAATATAAATTAGCGTAGCTCCAGGGTCAATTAAAATAGAAATTTGAGAGTTATTGATTTTACCTTTGATCTCTACCATAGAGGACTGGTGGTCAGCTTTCCGACCATCTATGGATGCATTTATCCGATGTAGGCTTCTGCCCACGTCTCCCACCATCAAGGCTTCCTATAAATTATGAACTACAATTCTGTTTGCTGAACTTAAATGTGGACAGTTCCTCGTTAGATGAGGTTCTTCACATTCGCAGCACTTTAGTGGCTCACGGGAGCTGTCCCCAAACTTTTTTGTTCCAAAATTTACCAGTTTATCGCCGCCTTGTGTATTCATATGATTGGAGTGAAAATCCTTTCTTGGAAAGATTTTTGTTGCATTCCGATACGGAGCTAGCTGGTATCCCTTCTTTTGTTGGTTCATTCGATCTTGTTTCTTATCCTTCTAGGCTTTGGGAAACTCCACTCGCTGTTTGTACTGGTCATAGCACTTTTGTGCTTTCTTGAATACTTCACTCAAGGATTTGGGGTTGTCAAACTCAATTCTATCCCTGTAGGACTGCAGTAAACAACTTAAGAATCGTTGGATTTTTACCTTATCCTCCTAGATGTATGGTACGAACCTTAGCAGCTCCAGAAATTTGTTTATAAGGTCCTCCATCGACATCTGTCCAAGTCATAACTCGTAGAATTCTTTTGTTTTTATTTCATAATAGCTTTCAGAAAGGTATTTCTTTTTGAAATACTTCTTAAAGTCACACCATTCCAACTGTTTATCCTTTAGGCCCTTGGTCAATTTCAGGTCTTGCCACCAAATGCTGGCCTTCCCTTTCAGATTGTAGATGGCCATTTTGACCTTCATATTGCTGGAATAGTTGTAGATCTGGAAGTATTTTTTTATGTCCAACAATCATGCCTCAACTTCTTCTCCTATCCTGGATTCTCCATCAAAGGTGGTTGGTTTAATTTTTTAAAATTATCCTTCAAGGTGGTCTACTTGTTTTCTTTTTCTGTCTATTTTAGTTTTGTCTTTAGTTGAAGGTGTTCCTTCAGATGAACTGTCTCCTTTCTCTGTTTCTAACCCAGATTTCTTGGAGGCCCTTTTGCTGACTTCTTCGTCCTGGTTATCGTGCTATGGGATTTTCTTGGTCGCTATACTGCGTAATAGGACTTTATTTATCTCTTGTTGTTCTTCCTGTGCCTTCTTCAATTTCTCATTGTCTACTTTGAAAACCTGCAGCTCAACAATGAGATTCCTCATTGTTTCCAATACTTCAATAGGAGAGATTCCATCACTATTCTTCCTTGGATCTCTATGAGGTCCCTGTTCTGGATTTCCTTCCATCCTGATTTCTTCATCATTTTGAGCTGCCATGATTAACACAAAACAGAGAAGTATTTTGTTTGTAACAAGGAAGTTTTTTTTTTTTTATTAGTTTCGCATAAGTAACAATATATATGTGTGTGTGTGTGTGTGTGTGTGTGTGTGAAAGAGTTAGTGTGGCCCTATTCAAGGCCTAGTGTTGTAAACTCTGCTCTTATACCATATGTAATATACCTCTAATTTGACATAATTTTTTTTTTTTAATGGTACATTAATATCCAACTTTTCGTTTAATAAAGTTGTAGAAAATGATATTTAAAGTTTACCCTGATCACAGATTGGCATTCTAACTGTTACATGAGGATAGTACTATGTTAAACTAATCATCATACTTTATATGATGGGTTGTCAAAAGGTTACAATACCTTTTCCACACATATATCTCTTTTATAAATCTTATTAATACTTATACATATACCCAACCACCTGTATATGATGTTCATTAGGATTCTTCATGTTGCACGCAAGTTTAAAACATTGCCCTGTTGTAATAGCATATCCATCAAACTATGTAAATGTCGAGAGTTATGACCTTGGTGTAATCTCGTATTAAGTCATGGTTAGTGATACTATTTTTTCAATGCCAGAGTCGCTGAAACGTTTTCCCTTAAGGCTCAGATGTGGTCATAACACTGGTAGTCATCCAACTTAAGGTTTTAAACCAAACAATTCTCACACAAAAATCCCTATGCAACTAACTCATAACTAAAATTCGTACCACCAATAGAGAAGATATAAAGGTAAGATAACTGAATGAATTAGTTTGTGACTAAACAGTTACAACTGGATAGTCATGAAGTGACTGTCATTAATCTCCTATCTTGGTTGGTAAGGGGAGGAAATGCATCTGTCAGAAAAGAATTAAGGCTCTATGCATGTGTTTAATAAGGGTCTTGCACACACCAGTCTTGATGGCTCTCCCACCTAGCCTTCCCTAATCTCAACGTGCCAACTTCATCCTATCACATGGTCCAACATCCTTCTGCATTTACTCTAGTAGTACACCCTTCACTAGAGTTTAGGCAAGATCCTTCCTCGTCATTGTGACTCCTTGAGAAAACAGTCTCGTCTCTATGGGTGGTTCTTTTGGATGAAGAAAAAAATGTACATTGGAGCTCATTGATCAACCTTCTAGTCGACCTAGCCCATTTTCCTGATAATTTTTTCCTATTATGTAACCTTAAACCAGAGGCATAGAGATCTAGTGGTTCAAATCGGTTAAGACCTTTTTACTTGTACTTCTTATCATAGAGTTTTAGTGTATTTCTCTTCGGTATACCGAGAATTTTTGGCACTGTGTCTCCTCACTCAAAGCTCAAAGACTTGTTGGTTTAGCCTCCTGGTAATTAGTTTAGGGTTTTTGGTATGCCTGAGGTTACACTACTCCATGCTCATACTCGGTGGTTATAGGATGACACCAGGGTTGAATACATGCGATTTTTTTGTGTTAAACGGGTTAGGGTACCCTGTTTGTGACAACTCTTTCGCTCCCAACATTTCCTTTGCAAAGGTTGAGTCCTCCTGTTCGACATTCGATTTAGTCCGTTAAATCATCCTTTTCGATGGAGCCCGTAGCCATCACTTATTTGGTAAAGAAAACAAATACTACTTAATACATTCACGTCTAAATCCTGGAAATTCCTTACGGTATGTGTCTTTTGAATATTAAGGTTCTGTGAGTATTTCTATAAGGGTATTTCTTTCATCGAATAAAAGTTTACATCGAAAGTTTTTGTATTGATGATGCTAACTGTTGCAAGGAAACCTCGTAAGGGTCTGGTCCTGACACTCCCTATGATGACTGCTTGTTCTTATTACTCTCTATAGTCTTGATTTGGGGAGGGTTTCAGATTCCAACCTTGGGGTAAGGTATTGGTTTGAGACTTGGCTTCATCACAACTAGACTTATACATGTCTGTGTATTATAGAAGCCAATGTCATCATCTAGTTTACTATGTTTAAATTTGTTATTCACTATAGCTGTACTTTTATTCTATTACAATTTGTTTTGTTTTAAATCAAAGAATTGGTATAATCACTAATGGTGGGATTTCTTGATGCGAGGACCCATTAGAGACTTGTTGTGCACTCCTCCCATGGCCCAGATATCCATCCATGAGACAAATGCCAAGGAAAGAAAAGGATGAAACCACCAAGTTGGAAGTTAAGTATTCTCTGGTATATTCTATTAATAATAATTATCATTTCTGTTGGTGTTTTCTTATTTCTTGTAAATAATTTATTGATTCTCGTGATTGATAATTCTTCCAGGCTTTTGTACATGCAAGGACTTCAGAGCTTCCTCTTCATCTGCATTAAAAAAAGGTATTCAAGTTCCTTTTTCTATTAACCACTCAGGAGGCCCAACAAATAGTGTTGCAAATTTTAGTTTGTTGGCGTTCGATAAAGGCACTTGGTTACCCATAAAGGCTTGGAAAGAGGGAAAATTTCCAACTGAAATCTTAAGTTTTAGGTTCGACAATCATGAGTAATGATAAATCGAAGGTTTTCCTATGGGAATTACTTTTCGGTTTAAATGAACACTATAATGACTATTGTAATTAATCAAATTGTCTCACTATTCATATGTATCTTAGACTGGTACTTGGTCATTAAGGTCATCGTTTCAGTTTTCTTTAAATCTCTATATGACTCGAATCTTACAGTTATAAAAACTTTCGACAGGATTATCTATAAATTGAAGGATTGTTTTCTTAAAACAATTTTCTTTGTTTTACTCAAACATTTTGTATTACCTCGTTGATTCTGTAGTATTCCTATTTTTCCTTTACTGCTGGAAGATTTTAGGATCGAGGTTTATCCAAGTCAAGTGTTAAGATATGACCTGTGGATGTTTTACTTATTTATATATAAATCGATATGCGTCTAACCTTTTGGACTCTTTTATTGTGTGAGGTAATTCTATATTGCTGGTAATAGTTTCACTTTCAATTTCAGGCTGTGTATAACGAGATTTGATAAATGCATAATGTCATTTCTAATTCGCACTGCTGTAGAGGTTTATTTTCTATTCTAATGCATACGGTTTAGTTCCAGTGAGAATACATAAGAATATATGTGTATATGTGTTTGATCTTGATCCTGTTTACTTTTGGATTCATAGGTATATAATTAAAGCTTCAAACCAGATATAATTAAAATTTCAAATTGAACTTTGTGTGTAAATTCTTACAACAAAATAACAACTTAAAAGGGTATAAAGACCTACAGAAGCACCATAATCCTGATTTTTTCTAATAGAGAAAAACAACTCTACTATTCATTTAGACTTTAACTCAACCATAAACGTTGTTCAACATTAGATTCATGAGATATGCTATCAAATACATACATCATTCATTTGAATAGATTTCACCTAGGATTATTAAATCCATAACGAATTTAATAGTTGCACTACAACTGTGACTAAATTGTTCAATGGAAATGGAAAATAATTCGATTCAAATTTAATAAATACATCACATTAGATATAAGATCATTCACGTAGAGAGGGATAGGACACATATCTGAACCAATTCGTGGGAAGGCAATTGGAACAACCACATTCCTCCCAACCATAGAATAGGGAAGTCACAATCACTTGCCCAATTCACCCCCTAGCCTGCCCATGAACCCATGAGGATGAACTTGGAAACTCTTCCTCTGCAATGTCCTTCAATTCCATCCCATTCCTCTTGCCTCACACTCATTCAGTAGTGTTCATAACAACAAGGGAAAAATAATTAGTCTCTTTCTCCCTAGCATACTTGGCAGCGTCCTGCCTCCTCACATATGCTATTTATCAATCCCAATCATTTTGCCCGGGTCTTTTTTCCCTCACTTGGGAATTTTCATAGCTTTCTAAATCCTTGATTTTCAGGGCCTTCTAATGGCCAAATATCTGATTTTCCACTTGTAACAATCAGCTCAGAGGTAGTTCCAACATGTTCCCCACTCATGGATTCATGGTCAACTAATTTCAACATGGTTGTTCCATTTGTCCTCCAGCAATCAATATAAATATTATGTTTTCATACAAGTGTCATAGTCAAATAGTTAGTTGGGTCAAATTAGATCTTTTCCCAACAGTCATAATAATTAATTACAATTATTAAATTCAAAATTCAGAATTGCCATAAATGGCAAGAATTTTCCAAATTCAAATTTACTAAAATCGAAATAATTTCCCAACACATTAAATTTCAAAAAAAAAAATTTATTCTTGGGGACGTCACATGAATAGACTCCCCTATCTAATATTCATATTACTTGGGAGTCTCTAAGACGGATGGCTCAGAACAATTCCTTCTCTGATGTGTATTCATCATCGTATTCATTAGTAGATTCATCATAATCTTCATTGGTATATTCATTATCTCTCTCAACTCTGACTTCTTTCTTTCTATCTGTGGATTCATATTTCACTACAATGTCTAAAAGTAAAATCTCTTGAACCTATTCCTTATTTACCTGTCCTTCCTTTCTTTCAGTTATTTTCCAAACCTTTCTGTATCTCACATATTTCCTTTTCTTCGTAGAATTTTCTTCATCTCATTTTATTGTCAATCTTGCGATCTCTGGTACCTAGTCTTTGTTCACCTGTTCTTCCTGTTTTATTATCCATACCTTCTTATATCTGATATCAATATTCTCTTTCATGGAAATATCTATCATGCTTCTAGAATCATTGGCTATGTGTCCATAGTTATGACATTTGTAACACTCAATGTTACGTGTGATCACATAGGCATAGTCTGCTTGAACATGTCTTTTATAATCCATGCAATATGCAACCTTATTTCCAAAGTTAGTATAATAAAAACAATGACCATAAAATAAATTTTCATACCTGGGAGTGAATGATCTTCTTTGTGGCATAGTCCTTCTGAATTTTTTATTTGACTGATCATGATCATGATTGAAGCTTCTTTGTGGCTTGAACATTAATGGTATTCTTGAAGATGTTTCTTAAATAGTTTTCTTAGATTTTGGTTGACCATGACTCTTTCCTTTAGGTACTTCTGCATAACTCTTTCTATTTTATTCATTCTTCTTTTCTAGCAATGTAGAGTGCTTCTCTTCATTCTCTACAACTGATGTGGATGTTTCTATCTCTTCAACTTTCTTGTTGAGATTGACGATTTTGACTCTTAGTGTGACAACTTATTCTTCAAGATTGTCAACCTCTTCTTATTTCTTCATTATCTGAGACTTCATGACCTCTTCTATTCTCTTTTCTTCTTCAAGTTGGATTTTCAATGCAATTATTTCTTCTTTTGTTCTTCTCTCTTCTTGATCAAACTATTCCTCAAGTTGCTTTAATTCATTGGTTCTTTCCTTGAGATGATCCATCAATATATTTTCTCTATTTTCCGCGTCTTCCTTTTTTGTTGTTATGTTGGCTTCTAAACATTTCTTTTGATATTCTAAAGTTTCGTCAATTCTTCTTGCATATTTTGGTTGAGCTCTTAAATTCTTGATGACCTGCTGATCCTTTTCAGAACCTTGAACACTTTGCTTTTTCTTCATCAATTATTTATTGGATGACTTTTTATCTTCTCTTTCTTTCCTTAGATATTTAATTGCACAGATCAATTTTTCTTTGTAATCAACTTCTACTTCATCATACTCTTCCTCTTCTGAATCTGTTTGACATGATGAACATCTTTCTTCTTGTTCTGTATCTGCATCTTCTTTGGCATTTTCTGAATCTGCAATGGGTGAGGAATATATGTCATGTAACTTATCCCAAAGTTCTTTGGCTGATGAACATTTACCAACCTTTTCTCTTACTAGTTTACGTAATCCTTCCAAGATGAAATCCATTGTTATTTTTTTATTCTTCTTCAATTCCTTCTTAGATGCAGTCTTTGACCTTTTTGAACTATCATATCATGTAACAACTAATAGCCAAATATAATGTCCATGTTCCTATAAAAATACTTTCGTCTTTCTATTCCACATTTCATACTTAAAACCATTATGAGCAATGAACATTGGTACTCCATTCTCAGAATAATCCATGATCTCCTTCTAGTGGTTAAACTGTTTCTTGAAGGAACCTTGCTCTGATACCAATTGTTGGATTACTAAGAGGGGGGTTGAATCATTAATAAAGAAATTTAATCATTTTTAACCATATAATCCAAGTGTTATATCAATGCACCATTATCAAACAATAACTACAGAGTAAATAATAAATGAACAAATGAAAAATCATACACATACACAATACACCAGTGTTTTACGTGAAAAACCAAATCGAGAGAAAACCACGGAATGCTTTTTCTTATATGTCGTGAAGAATTACAATCATTGGAAGCACCATCTTCCTTTGTTTTCCAGCTGCAACTGGAAGGAGGCTCCAACCCCCTAGTTTCTTTGGCTACAACCTAAGGAAAGCTCCAACTCCCCAGTTCTCTGGCTACAACTAGAAGGAGGCTACAACCCCCTATGTTCTCCAGATACAACTAAAAAGTGGCTACAACAACCTATCCTTGCCCCATCCTACCACCATGAAGTAGAAATAGAATGATGGAACCACTGTCAACTTGTCACTGTGAGATATACCATTGTAAACCTGTACCAATAAATATGAACCATGCATCAACCTGTACCTCAACCTGTAATCAACCTGTAACAAAAACAAGTGCATCAACCATGCACCAACCTGTAATCAACCTGTACCATAAACAAGTGCATCCAACCATGTACAAAGTATGTACCAATTATGTGTCAACTATGACTCATCAATATGTACCAACTTCATCAACTATACACCTCATGTATGTGCGCCAACTCATCAACTACTTGTCTCAACCATGTACTCAACATGTACCACCACCGAAAGCCCTCATCAATTTCATCATCCAAATCTGTTTTGTAGCTCTATAATAGACCTAGTGTATATGATCACATTCCTGAAAACCTTCCTTAACTTTAAAAACAAGAGACTAGCATTTTCATCAAACTTTT
>ML781672.1:713464-726093 GCA_009831015.1 Picea engelmannii
GCTTCTAGATGACATATGAGGGTCCTCCAACTTCGTAAGGCCATAAATCTCAAACCGTGAGGAGTTATGTGACATTCTACATACCACCAGAAATGGCATGACATGTACTATCCATATAGAATAGTATTATCTAAAAATATATCGTAACTCATACTGTTACCCATCAAACAAACTTGGGTCCATTACCCAAACCTAGGGTCTCCAACTTCTCATGGCCATAACTCTCTAACCGTGAGGAATTATGTGACTTTCCACATACAACTGGAAATGACATGACAGGCACTATCCAACTAGGATATTTTTACCTGACAGATTCACTTTCCTTCATCTCATTATTCCACAATTAAGCATGGGTTCTCTTACTCCACAAAGCGTCTTCCTGAGAGGGCTTTCAACATAAGGGGACCACTTTGGAGTTCATCCATATTTACTTATTATCAACCATGAAAAAACAATAATGAGTCATATTTACATCAAACAATATTAGGTCCATTACCCATACCTTTGTGCTATGGGGCTTTCTTCAAGGGTTGACATCAATGACAACCAACCTTAATCAACAATCTCCCCCTTTGGCATTGATGGCAACACTCTAATGCAATACTGAAATCATATCACCCATGCTCCCCCTGGAACCATGCCTTTGTCCTCTGCATATGATAAATCTTCTCCCCCTGGAACCATGCCTCTATGCTATGCATCTGATAAATCTGCTCCCCCTCGAACCATGCCTCTATCCTCTGCATATGATAAATCTCTCCCCCTTTTTCATCAATGGAAAAGGTATCTTTCCATCTGGGGATACTCCTCCTGAAAGACTGTCCTCTTATGGTGCTTCCTCATGTACATCTAAGACATATAAGATAAGCATTCAAAAATCATTCAAAAAGCATTCATTTTTGGAGTAGAAATAACTCCAAGTCTTTGGCGAAGATATTCAAAGGCTTCATGTGGAAGTGGTTTTGTAAAGATGTCTGCCACTTGTTCTTTTGTGCCCACATACTCAACTCTGATGTTCTTTTCTACAACTTGTTCCCGTAGAAAGTGATATTTTATTGGAATGTGCTTCGTCTTGGAGTGCATCACCAAGTTTTTGAGATATTGATGGCACTTGTATTATCACAATATATTGGAATGGGCTCATCATACTCAACCTGTATATCTGTCAAAGTTTGTTTCATCCAAAGAAAATATGTACAACATGTTGCTGTTGCAATATACTCTGCCTTGGCTGTAGATAGAGATATCGATGATTGTTTCATTCTTAGCCATGATACCAATCACTCACCGAAGTAGAACGTTGCTCCATTGGTGCTTCATCAGTCATCAATACATCCTGCCCAATCTTCATCTGTGTAGGTAATAAGTGATAGATCTTTTCCTTTTGGATACCATAATCCAAACTCTTCTATTCCTTTGAGATAGCTGAAGATCCTGTTTACTACTAATACATGTGATTCCTTTGGTGCTACTTGAAATTGTGCCACCTGTCCAACTGCCTGCATTACATCTGGTCTAGAAGCTGTCACATATAGTAGGCTACCAATCATTGACCTATATTGTCTCTGATCTGTAGACTTTGAATCATCATCTTTTCTCAACTTACAATTGGTTTGCATGGGAGTGATAACTGGTTTGCAATATTTCATTCCGAACCTCTTTAGCATTTATCTGATATACTTGGTTTGAGAAATAAAAATTCCTTGGTTACTTTGACGTATCTGAAGTCTTAGAAAGAAGGATAGTTCTCCAAGTAATGACATTTCAAATTCATTCTGCATGTCTTTTGCAAATTTCTGGCTTAAACTGTCATCATCACTACCAAAAATAATATCATCAACATAAACTTCAATTAATAAAATATTACCTTGACTTACCTTGATGTAGAGGTTGTTGTCTGCACTTCCTTTTTTGAACCCTGCCTGCTGCAAATACTGATCCAATCTGGAGTACCATGCTCTAGGAGCTTGTTTTAGACCATACAAGTCCATCTTTAATTTACACACATAGTCTGTGTTCTTTGACAACTGAAATCCTTATGGTTGTTCAATGTAGGCTTCTTCTTCAAGTTCCCCATTCAGAAAAGTTGATTTTACGTCCATCTGATATACTTTAACATTCTTGGAGCATGCATAAGCTAAAAGAAAATGGATTTCTTCCATTCTGGCAACTAGGGAAAATGTCTCTTCAAAGTCGATTCCTTCAATCTGTGCATATCCTTTACATACCAATCTAGATTTGTTCCTTGTAACTTGTCCATCTTCATCAATTTATTCCTGAAAACCCATTTTGTGTCAATCACATTCTTATTCTTTGGTCTTGGAACCAATTCCCAAGTTCCATTTTTCTCTATTTGATCTAATTCTTCATCCATGGCCTTATTCCAAAATTCATCCTTGCTAGCCTCGTCAAAACAATTTGGTTCAATTGTAGATAAGAGTGCTAGGTGTGTTTGTTCTAGTGAATAGATTTTTCTTCTATTCTCAACTCGTCCATCTTTGTTTCCAATTATCTCATCTGAAGGATGATTCTTCTGTACTCGTTTGATAGGTGTCTTTGGAGATACTTATTGAACTTGCTCTTCTACTTCTGTCAGATTCTCTTCATCTTCATCTTCCTCTTCTTCTTCTTTTTCATCTTCTTCTTCAAAAAGTAGTTCCATTGATTTGTTTTCTTCTTTCTTTGATTCTGGTCTGCATGTTTCATCAATTGTTATGTTGATACTTTCCACAACTTTGTTTAATATTAGATTGTAACACTTGTATGATTTCCTTATACTTGAGTAACCAACAAATATTCCTTTGTCCACACGAGAGTCAAACTTTCCCATTCTGTCATCTTCTCTTTTGATGTAGCATTTGCTTCCAAAAACTCTGAAGTGCTTCACATTTGTTGGTCTTCCTTTCCATAGCTCGTAGAGAGTTTTATCAGTGTTGTTTTTGAGAATTACTTTATTTTGAATGTGAATTGTTGTATGCACTGCCTGTGTCCAAAAAATATCTGTCAACTTTGAATCCATTATCATTGTTCGAGCCATTTCTTGTACTGTCATGTTCTTTCTTTCAACAACTCCATTCTGTTGAGGTGTCCTAGCGACTGAGAATTGCCTTTTTATTTCATTATTGCTGTAGTAGTCCATAAATTCCTTTGATGTGAATTCTCCTCCATTATCTGATCTTAAGAATTTGGTTCTTGAATCCATCTCATTTTCAACCATTTCCCTATAGATCTTGAAAGTTTCAAAATCTTCTGATTTGTTCTTGAGAAAGAAAATTGCAGTCATTCTTGTATAATCATCAACTAATAACATAAAGTATCTCTCACCCTTTAAGCCTTTTGTTGTAGTTGGTCCAACTAGATCAGTATGCACAATTTCTAGTGGTTTTGTTGTTGAATATTCCTTTGATTTGAAGCTGGTCTTTGTTTGCTTTCCTTGTTGGCAATGCTTGCATAAAGTGTTGGTTGGTTTCGTGATCTGGGGCATTTCTCTGACTGCATTTCTTTTGATGACTTTGACAAGGTTATAAAAATGCATGTGACCCATTCTTCTGTGCCATAGACAACTTTCATCTTCCTTTCCTAGACAACACTTTTCATTTCCAATTTCACTTAACACATATATGTTGCTTGAAGTTCTTGCAGTTGTAGCAACCAATTTTCCTGAACCTTCTTTTCTTATCTCACACTTTTGTGAATCGAAAGTAACTTTATGAACTTGGCCACACATTTGAATCACACTTAAAAGATTATGTTTCATATCTTCTACTAGTAGAACATTTTTTGCCTTTTCATTCTTTTTCCCAATTCAAACTGTGCCTTTTCCAATGATTTTGGATGAATCAACATTCCCAAAGGAGACTGATCCATCTCTTTCCTTTCATAATGTAAGAAACTTGTCTCTATCACTTGTCATGTGTTTTGAACATTCACTGTCAACACAACAACCGCGTTTCTTTTGTTTATCTTGTAGAGTGACTGTGCATTCTTCATTGCTATACTGATCTTGCTTTCTTATCCATGTCATTTTCTGAGGTTCTTGTTTGTGACTTTGTTGAGGTTCTTTAGGAGGGACTTTCATTCTGCAATTTTTGGCCATGTGTCCAAAATTGTTACATTTGTAACATTCCCTGTAATCTTCCTTATATATCTTTTTATCCCCTTTGATTGTTTCTACATAACGTTTTGGATTTGTTTCTTGCTCTGTTGTTTTTGAGCTTGATCCCTTTTTTTTCTGATTGTATCCAAGTTCAGATTTGTCAAGATAAGATTTTTTACTACTGATAATGTCATCCAAAACTTTTGAGCTATTTTGCATATTTTGTTTTGAATATCCTTTCTTAGTGTGACAATCTCTGCTTCCAGGTTTCCAATGATCCTGTCCTTTCCTTCTAGATGTTCTTTGAGTGCTTCTTCATTCTTTTATCTTCTTCTATTTGAACCTTCAATTTTTTAATCATTTGTTTTAGTTCTTAAGTGTCTTTTTTCTTATCTAGTTCTGCTTGTAGTTTCTTGTTTTTCTTCTTTACTCTTCTGATAACTTCTATGGAACTCATTAATTCTTCTCAGAAGTCAACTTCTGCCTCTTCAATTTCTTCTTCATATGCTTCTTCATATTCATCTTCAGAGTCTTCTTTATCAGAGTCTTCTACTGCCATGAGTAGAAGTCTCCTTGTTTCACTGTCACTGACTTCATCTTCATCTAATGATGAGATGTCTTCTTTGGTGAAAAAGTTTTTCTTGAAAACTTTCTTTGTAGTTCTTTTACATTTATATGTTTGTCTTCCTTTTGAGTAACCTTCATCATTTCTCTTTTTCTTATGAGGATATTTGTTAGAAAAATGACCAATACCATCACAATTAAAACAAATTAAAGGAAGCTTACCTTTGTACCTACCATTGGTTCCCTTGTTCAGTCTTTTGAAGAAGTTGTCCACTTCTTCATCATCTTCCGAGACGTCACTACTACTTCTATATTCTTCTTGTTCCTTTTTCTTTTGCTTTTATCTTTTGGATGCTTTGAAGGCTGCTTCTTTTACATGTGGATTTTCCTGTTCAGTTCTCATCTCATATGCTATGAAGATTCCATGCAATTCATCCATGCTTATTGAGTTTAGATCCGATCTTTCTTCTAGTGCTGATATCTTAGGGTTGAATCTCATAGGAATAGATCTTAGTACCTTTTGAACAATTATAGATTCTTCGATTTCTTCTCCCAATCCTATGATTGCATTCACTGTTTCATCGACTCGTAAGAAGTAGGCTGCGATATCTTCATATTCCATCATTTCTAGTTGTTCGAACTGATCTCTGTAAGTTTGAAGCTTTGCTTCTTTGACTTTTGAATCTCCTTCATAAATATTTTGAAGCTTGTCCCAAATCTCTTTAGTAGATTTACAATGTGCAACTTTGGTGAATACTGTATCAATGAGACCATTCAAAAGTGCATTTATGTATTTGGAATTATTCTCATCAAGTTTCACTGCTTTGTCATTTGCTGGTGGAACTGCTGGTGCTTTGTATCCATCTACAATTGATTGCCAAACTTGAAATCCATGTGCCTGTATGTATGTCTTCATCCTTATGCTCCAAAAAGAATACTTCTATCCATCAAACTGTGGTATTTCATTTTTATACGAGTTGGTAATTTATATGATCTACCTTTCAGTGGTTAAACTGATTTCTGAAGGAACCTTCTCTGATACCAATGGTTGGATTACTAAGAGGAGGGGTGAATCAGTAATAGTGTAATTATAATCCTTTTTCTTCAAATGTTATATCAATGTAGAATTATTATCCAATAATGAACAATAAGAAATAAACAATCAAACACATACACAATACACCAATGTTTTACATGGAAACCCAAATCGGGAGAAAACAACGAAATGCGTTTTCTTATATGTCTTGAAGAATTACATTCATTGGAAGCACCAACTTCCTTTGTTTTCTAGCTACAACTAGAAGGAGGCTCCAACCCCCTAGTTTCTCAGGATACAACTTGAGGGAAGCTCCAACTCCCCAATTCTTTGGCTACAACCAGAAGGAGGCTACAACCCCCAATGTTCTCTGACTACAACAAAAAGGTGGCTACAACAACCTATCCTTGCCCCGTCTTGCCACCCTGAAGTAGAAGTAGAATGATGGAACCACTGTCACACTATAACTGTGAGATATACCACTATAAGCTTGTACCAATAAATCTGAACCATGCATTAACCATGCATCAACCTGTACCTCAACCTATAATCAGCCTGTACTATAAACAAGTGCATCAACCATGCACTAACCTATAATCAACTTGTACCATAAACAAGTGCATCCAACCATGTACAAAGTATGTACTAATAATGTGTCAACTAATCATCAACTTTGACTCATCAATATGTACCAACGTCATCAACTATACACCTCATGTATGTGCACCAACTCATCAACTACTTGTCTCAACCATGTACTCAACATGTAATATAACAGAAAGCCCTCATCAATTTCATCATCCAAATATGATTTGTAGCTTTGTAATAGAACTGGTGTATATGATCACATTCCTGCAAACCTTCCTTAACTTTAGAAACAAGAGACTAGAATTTTCATCAAACTTTTCTTTAGTCTCACATGCCTAGTTTTGGATTAGTCAACAACCATAACTTGAAGTAACCATAACTTTGAACCTGTAATGTATAAATATCTGAAATGGATACACAATGTTCTTCAATTTGTTTTATAGAATTCCTCCAAGTGTCACTACTTGGAACCTCTTAGAAAAGGAGTTATAGTAAAAATGGCATACCTTGTTGCATTCTGGCTTATTCTAGAGAGCAACCTTGTAGAGCGTGCCCTGCACAAAATATTTGATGAATTGATATGAAACTATTAAAAAGAATACTAAATATTGTACCCTAACCAACACATTTGGTCTCACTAAATTTGGATCTGTTATGAAGAAGTTATGATGTTTTTACCCGAAACACCTGATTTTGACTAGTTTTAGGTCTGGCCACAAACCCTATTTTCCACGGAGTGTAACTCCCAAAATACAACGACCTGCAAGATGAATTTTTTACCGCAGATACTTGGATATGTTTTCTCACTTTCATATAAATTTTAGGATGTGAATCATTATAGAAAAAAAAGTTATAGCGAAAATGGTGAGATGACCTGTAAATAACATACCTTAGAAAACACCATCAAAATAATTTATCCTTCCTTGCATTTCAGCCTTCTTTTCTTCACTTTCCTCATAATTTCGGCTTAGATATCATTTGGTTACCTCAGAAACCTATAGATATTCAATATTCTCAAGTGGGTTTCAAATGAGAGAGCCTTGCCTCTTATTTATACTCTCCAAGTTGCTTTCTTAAAAGCATCTTCTAGGTCACTTGGCCCACTTTTCTTATTTTAAGGTTGGGTCCACTTCTAATTTCTCCATTAAATTTATTATTAAAATTATATATTTTGTATTAAATTTGAATTATAATACACTCATCACTTCACTTTATTATTTACCTTTTAAAATCTCTTAAACCACTTTGATTACTTTGAACTTTTGGGGCTTCTAGATGACATATGAGGGTCCTACAACTTCGTAAGGCCATAACTCTCAAACTGTGAGGAGTTATGTGACGTTATACATACCACCAAAAATGGCATGACTTGTACTATAAATATAGAATAGTATTATCTTAAAATATATCATAACTCATACCATTACCCATCAAACAAAGTTGGGTCCATTACCCAAACTTGGGGTCTCCAACTTCTCATGGCCATAACTCTCTAACCATGAGGAATTATGTGAAGTTCCACATGCCACCAAAAATGACATGACAAGCACAATCCATATATGATATTTTCCCTAACAAATTTACTTTTCTTCATCTCATTATTCCACAATTAAGCATGGGTTCTCTTACTCCACAAAGCGTGTTCCTGTGAGGGCTTTAACCATAAGGGGACCACTTTGGAGTTCATCCATATTTACTTCTTATCAACCATGACAAAAAAATAATGAGTCATATTTAAATCAAACAATATTGGGTTCATTACCCAAACCTTTGTGCTATGGGGCTTTCTTAAAGGGTTGACATCAATGACAACCAACCCTAATCAACAACATCAACATGTACCTCAACCTGTAATCAACCTGTACCATAAACAAGTACATCAACCATGCACCAACCTATACCAAAAAATCTTTAATCAACCTGTACCATAAAAAAGTGCATCCAACCATGTACCAAGTATGTACCAATCATGTGTCAACTACTCATCAACCAAAATCATCAACTATACACCTCATGTATGTGCCAACTCATCAACCACTTGTCTCAACCATGTACTCAACCAAAAGACCTCATAAATTTCATCATCCAAATATGATTTGTATTTTTATAATAGAATTGGTGTATATTATCACATTCCTGCAAACCTTCCTTAACTTTAACAACAAGAGACTAGCATTTTCATCAAACTTTTCTTTAGTCTCACATGCCTAGTTTTGGATTAGTCAACAACCCTAACTTGAAGTAATCATAACTTTGTACCTATAATGTATAAATATATGAAACTGATAGAAAATGTTCTTCAATGTGTTTTATGCAATTCCTCCAAGTTTCACTACTTGGAACCTCTCAGAAAAGGAGTTATAGAAAAAATGACACACCTTGCTGAATTCTGGCTTATTCTAGAGAGCAACATTGTAGAGAATGTCCCACATGGAATATTTTTTGAATCAATATAAAAATATTAAAAAACATACTAAATACATTACCCTAAACAACACATTTGGTCTCACTAAATTTGGATCTGTTATGAAGAATTTATGACATTTTTACCCAAACCACCTATTTTTGACTAGTTTCAGGACTAGCCACAAACCATATTTTCCATGGAGTGTAACTCCCAAAATACAATGACCCACAAGCTGAATTTTTTACCATAGATACTTGGATATGCTTTATCAATGGAATAATAATTTCATGGTCTGAAGCATTATAGAAAAAAAGGTATAGAGAAACTGGCTCAATGACCTATAAATAACATACCTTAGAAAGCACCATCAAAAGAATTTATCCTTCCTTGCATTTTGAACTTCTTTTCTTCACCTTCACTCAGAATTATGGTTTAGATGTCCTTGGTTACCTAAGACACCTATATATATTCAATATTCTCAAGTGTATGTTAAATGAGAGAGCCTTGCCTCTTATTTATACTCTCCAAGTAGCTTCCTTAAAAACATCTTCTAGGTGACTTGGCTGACTTTCCTTATTTTAGGGTTAACCCACTTCTAATTTCTCCATTAAAGTTATTATTGAAATAATTTATTTTGTATTCAATTTCAATTATAATACAATCATCACTTCACTTTATTATTTATCCTTTAAAAATCTCCTAAACCACTTGACTACTTTGACCTTTTGGGGCTTCTAGATGACATATGAGGGTCCTCCAAGTTCATAAGGCCATAACTCTCAAATCGTGAGGAGTTATGTGACGTTCCACATACCACCAGAAATGGAATGACATGTAATATCTGTATAGAATAGTATTATTTGAAAATATATCATAACTCATACTGTTACCCATCAAACAAACTTGGGTCCATTATCCAAACCTGGGGTCTCCAACTTCTCATGGCCATAACTCTCTAACCGTGAGGAGTTATGTTACATTTCACATACCACCGAAAATGGGATGAAAAGAACTATCCATCTTGTATAGTTTCCCTAACAAATTCACAGTCGTTCATCTCATTATTCCTCAATTAATAATGGGTTCTCTTACTCCACAAAACGTCTTCCCGTGAGGGCTTTCACCATAAGGGGACCACTTTGGAGTTCATTCATATTTACTTCTTATTAACCATGACAAAACAATAATGAGGCATATTTACATAAAAGAATATTGGGTCCATTACCCAAACCTTTTTGCTATGGGGATTTCTTCAAAGGTTGACATTAATGACAACCAACCTTAATCAACAAGCATAATGTGTAGTGCAATTTACTTTAACACGAGGTTCCATGGTCGTGACCTAGAGAAAGGAACGATATATACTCCTTGTCTATTTCATATATTGGTTATGGCTATGTTTAAATTAATATGGGTAGAATGTGTATATAAATATAATAAAAATAGTACAATCCATCATAATGGTTATGTTTATTCTTCCTAGATTAGAAAACAAAAATTCAATATAGATCAATCTTTTTGCACTATAGAATCGCATAAAATGATATGGGATATGGTTAGGGTTTTCCTTATAGTTTAGGAATAAACTATTATGGAGAAAACCTTTATTCCACTACAGGAATAAGGCAAGAATGTTATGACAGGGTGTCATTATAGTGAGAGTATTAATTTCCTCTCTTATGGATAATGGTATAAATAAAGTTTTAAGTTGAAAACAAAGGTTTGAGTCGAGTAATGAATGGTCAAAAACAATGGTCAGAGTTATAATGTATTTAAGAACAAGACTCATAGTTTCTCCCCCTCTATTATTAGTATTTTATTTTAGATAATTTTTGGGTACATTACAATTATCCTGCTATTTTATCCTATTCTAAGCCACAACTAAATTGTCCTTAAGAGTGCAGAGAATTACAGCCTCAATTATGACGGTTTTGTATACCTCCATCTTAGAGAATCTAGGTAAGTAGGATAGTAATAATGTGATATTTTTACATAAAAAACCTCAAGGGGATTCATTTGAGTGGAACCATGGAAGTTTTACTGCACCACTATTCTACTAGAGGTAACCACTTAACTTATTGGTATAGTCATTCTGAAGTAAAGAAACTAAAATATTCTTTGAAGAACTTGTTGACAACTTTTGTCTCACTATCATTATGGTTGTGATAGATGATGCTAATGTTGAATTGAGTACCCTGGATCCAAAACAACTCTTTCTAGAAATTGCTAGTGAAAGTGGGGTCATGGTCCATCCTAATATATTGTGACATACCATGGATTTTAAAGATATTATCCATGAATACTTGAGTGGGAATGAAGGATTTAAATGGGTGTTGTAGAGGATAAAAATGGGTATATTTGGAAAGGAAATCAACAACAACCATGATGACGGATTTATTTCCATATTTGGGTAACCCCATAATGAAGTCCATAGAAATATCGATCCATATAGCTAGTGGAATGGGTAAAGGTTATAGTTCACCTAGAGGCTTCATTGTTTCTCCTCCGTGTTCTTGAAATTTTTCACATTCTACCAAAAAGGTCACAATGTCCTTCCTCATGCCTTCCCAATAAAATGATTGTTTGATCCTTTCATATGTTTTATGAAATCTTGAATGAGTTGTTGTTGGAGATACATGGAGTTTAGATAATATTTTTGATTTGAATGCTAGATTCTTATTCAAATAAATACTCAGTTTATAAAAAATATCTTCATTTTTCCAAGGAAAACCTTAATAGGTAAGGGGTTCCATTTGAAGTTGTTGTATTAGGTGAGTGGTCCTCAGATATGTTATCTGTACTTTGCAAACATCATTCTACCAATCTACTAATATGAAGGAGAGTGAAAAGAGGGACCCATCTTCTTCATAATTTCATGAGAGATCATATGGTACCACATTCTCCTTTCCTTTATTATAAATTATCTCATAGTCATATCCCAACATTTTGGTGACCCATTTCTATTTCTCAAGGGATGAAATTGTTTCCTACGGGAAGTATTTCATGAGGAAATGATCTATTTTAATCTAGAAACATTTCTTGAGAGGGTATGGACATTAAATATCCATAGAAAGTAGTATAGCCATAATTTGTTTTTTCATATATTAATTTTCCCAAGTTCCTCTCAAAAATATGTTTGTTGATAAAGGATAATGGGAATCCCTATTGCATTATTACTTCTCAAATTTGTTTACCGAATGAATTGCACTCCAAAACAAACGTCACAGTGAAGTCTTCTAGAGCAAGTACTCAGGTTACAAAACACACAAAATTATTTAAACTCTAGAAGGACCATTATGTGATGTCGTACGAATTAAAATATTTTCTTTTAAGAAATGATGTAAGGGGATTTTTAACCTTACCAAAGTTACTTTCAAACTTTTGGCAGTAACTAGTGAGGCTAGGAAAACCTATTAAAATTTTAAGAGTTTTGGGATCGTGCCACTTCTTCATCTCATAAATGTTATTTGAACCCACACATTCACCATAATGACTAACAATCGAGAAAAAATATTCCATTTCATAGACACCAAAGTCACATTTGGAGCTCTTCAAAAGTATTTGACGATTAAAAAGAAATTTTAAGACCTGATCCATATGGGCGACATGGGCATGCCAAGTTTTACTATAGATCTAGTTGTCATAAAAAATACAAGGAAAAAATAATGTAGAAAGTGATGACATATTTTTTTCATGACACTTTATAAGGTGGAAGGTGTATTTCAAAGGCCGAAGGGAATTACCAAAAACTTATGGTGGCTTAAATGAGTTTAAAATGAAATTTTGGGAATATCCTCCTGTTAAGCCCTAATATTGGCTCATTACCACTTAATTGGGGCATATTAGATTAGTAATGTTATTTTATTTATGTCAGCTTTAGGCCATTAGTTGTGATTTAGATTAGTAATGTTATTTTATTTATGTCGGCTTTAGGCCAT
>ML781672.1:731129-764844 GCA_009831015.1 Picea engelmannii
TACTTGAACATTTAAGTGGGGTAAAAGGAGGTTGCCCCCTCGAAGAGGCTTATTATCTGAAATTATCTCTTTTTCAAGGCGTTGAGTACCTTTCCTGAAGTTTTTCTATGCTATATTGATGTTTGGTTCTTAACACCTCCTTCATGTGAATTTGGTGATATCTTAAGAAAATATTAAGTTTGGTGAAGAATTGAGTTCTTTTCAAATCATCCAAAAGTTCATCAATCATGGGAATGGGGAACTTATCTTTGGTTATTATGTTATTGAGAGATCAAATTTTAGCAGACATGCATTAAGTTCCTTCTTTCTTACAATGATTGTTGAGAACACACTTATACTGAGAGGCGGGGCGGTGGGTGAATTAGTATAAGACAAAGTTTTTCTTTTTCAAAAATTCATCAACCAAAGGAAAAAAATCACATATCATATTTATCAATTGTACATAACATAGAACCCAATATTTACGTGGAAACCTTTTCAGGAGAAAAAAAAATTATATTAACAATTTTTTGTAGGCACCAACGTATTGTTGTAAATATTTTTAGGAACCAAACTACTAGAGACACCAATCCCCATTTGTACAAATCCTTGTAATAACCAACCTACTATTACATATCTTCATAGACATCAATACCCACTACTAAGAACCAACTTATGAAGACAAACCAGTATATTTGTTTGAGCGACACCAACCTACTCTCACAGATATCCATAGACATCAATATATGGAAGACACCAATCCCCACCACTAAGAACCAAATTAGCATGAGGCATCAATATATTTGTGTGAGATGCAACAAACTTCACTAAGTCTACTTGATACCTCTTTGTTCACCAATTCTATTTGAACATTATTCCTTCACTAGGTCTACTAACTATTTTTTCCTTCACTAGGCCAGCTCACCATTTCTACATTTACCAGGTGTAACGAAATTTTGAATTTCCAAATGGTAACTTTCTCAAAGATTTCTATTTTGGGCCTATTGCAAAGAATGAACCTGTACACCATGCCACATATCCAATTTTGATTTTTTTTTTTATCAAATTGTTACCCAAGGTACTAATATATCTGTCCTATGTTCTCTGGAACTTTCAGAGTTTGAAGAGTCCTAGAAAATGTGTTATAGTAAAAATTTCAAACTCACCTGTTTGAAACTGAATTTAGGAGTGTTAAATAACCCTAACATCCACATGGAATATCTCTGAAAGTATATAAAACCAATATCTAAAATTATACCATATGTACACCAAGATCTATCCTCTATTTTTACAAATTTTCAATGTTTAAAACATCCCAGAAAATAAATTATTGTGAAAGTGCCAAGATGACCTGTTTGAAACTCATTTCAAGAGAATTCAATAACCCTAACATCCACAAGGAATATCTCCAAAATTGTACCAAACAAGCATCTAAAATTTTAACCTCATGTACACCAATATATATCCTCCATCTCTTCCAAATGTCAAGCTATGAAACGTCCTAGAAAAAAAGTTACGATGCAAATTCCAAGATGACCTGAATCTTATTTCACAATTCAATATTTTCTAATCTATTTTTCACACACTCAATTTCTCTCGATGATTTCTCTTTTTATACATTTTCATAACCCTTCATGAAGGGACATATCCATTAATTAAATAATTGATTAACAATACTATGGGAAAATACCCCAAACCCATGGGTTTGAAGCCATCATTTCACTTTTAAATTTTTCACATGCACCCCTTATATATATATTGGAAATGTTGTGTATTTTGTAATGTCATAATATGACATACTTTGACATTAATTACAATAATTAATACAATCACCCCCTCTTTCATTTATGGAAATATTGAAATGAAACACATAGTTCACGATGCATAGAAAGAATTACCCCCCTATCTGAAATGGGCCCCCATTTTCAACTCTCCTTGGATTACAGAGAATTATCCCCTTGTATGCAAATATCCCCCTTTGAAATCAATGGAAAATAGACTCTCCTCCTTAACATATAATTATCCTTAAGAACATAATCAAAACTCCAATTGACTATCATGTTGGGTTGATACTTGGTCGACGACTTCCAAGGAAATCATCAACAATTAAGAGGAACATTGGATGACTATACAACCTATGATACACAAATGATATGAATTCCTCAAACATATGCTGAAATGATTCCATGACCATCCATCAAACCAACCATAACCTATCCTAGTAGTCAAAATTGATCCACAATTATGTCTTTCACATCT
The DNA here is from genome assembly GCA_009831015.1 of Picea engelmannii. Taxonomy (NCBI): domain Eukaryota; kingdom Viridiplantae; phylum Streptophyta; class Pinopsida; order Pinales; family Pinaceae; genus Picea; species Picea engelmannii. Next base: position 733,368 of record ML781672.1, read on the forward strand.
CTTCTACTAATATCTAAAAGCATGATTGTCAATCCTTCTAGTTTTATGGTGAGAATGATATTAGGGTACAAATTTGTGCATTGGATGATAAGAGGAAGTAGAATAAGGTTCAAGTTCACTTACAGTAGTAGAACAACCCAACATATCAAAAACAATGTCATCTGTATGTTCAAATTTTGTCATGTGAGGAACATGAAGCTCATCAAACTCTTTGGCACAATGAACATTAGGTTTCTCGTTTGGAAAAATAGTTTGAACTGCACCTGCAAAAAATAAAACTTCCCTAGATGTAGCAAGGTCAGTTGTAGGTAAGAAGGAAACAACATTGTATCCAAGATCACTCTTAATAAATGGATTCCTTTGAAAATTTACGATATCATCTAAGATTTCAATAATCTTTTCAAACTTTAAGATTCTATTCAAAGTAATAGTTGTTTTCTCTAGTTCCTTTCTGAAAGAATTTTTTTTAGATTCTAGCTCTTCACACGTTTCTTCATTTTTCTTCACTTGGATTCTCACCACTTGTTGCATGTTTATTTCTTCTTGTAATTCAACCTTTAGGTTCATGGTGGTATTTTGTTTTTCTTCAAGTCTTTGTGACATTTTATCTTTCGAATAAAAATTCTCTTCTTCATATTTTTGAAGCTACTTGTTTTGTTTCAGATTATTTTTCCTAAGCTTCTTTATTTCACTTAAGGAACAAATGAGTTCTTATTCAATATTGAATTCCCCATCAATTTCGACATTTTCCTCTTCTTTCAAGTCCATTGTTTCTATCTTTTTTTCCTCGTCAAAATTTTCTCTGGTTTCCATAAAGTGAGTTTCTTCTCTATCACTATAGAAACTGATTTCAATTATTTCTTCAAATGAATCACTAACCCCTTTTGAGTAGAGATTCTTCTTATTCTTATAATAGTTCTTCCTCTTTTCATGGTTGTCCTATTTTAGGTTCTTTTTTTGTTGAAGAAGTTCTCTCCATTTCTTTACATTATGGTTTTCTTGATCATCCTACCTTCATCCTTCACATATGGACACTTATCAACAAAATTTCCTACTTTTCCAAAATTAAAGCATTTAAAGGGAAGATTACCTTTATATTTTCTAGATACTTTCTTGATTTCCACAAGAAATCGACTTACATTGCATCTGATTCATTTTTGGACCAATCACTTGATTCATTCTCTTTGTTCTTCGTCTTCTTTGAGGCTTTAAATGCTTCTTCTTTCTTTGATTTATTTTATTTCATTTTCCTCATTTCATATGATGTGAGTATCCCATGCAATTCATCTATTGTTTATGAATCAATATCCTTCATTTCTTCAATGGGGGGATCTTTGTCATTAAATCTTAATGTGAGTGACCTTAAGTAACACATTTTTTACAATCATTGGTTCTTGAACCTTTTAACCAAGTCCTCTAATGGTGTCAAAAGTTTCATCCACACGGAGAAGATATGATGCATAATTCTATTTTTCTTTAATTTTCACGCTCCTTAACTTTCTTCTATGAGTTTGGAGCATTTCTTTCTTAATCTTGTCATCACCTTTGTAGATATTTTTAAGCTTGTCAAAAATTGCATTTGGTGATACACAATGCATCACCTTGACAAACTCAGATTTTGATAGACCATATATGATGGTTGATAGTCACTTTATATACCATCTTTGAAGGAATAAATCATGTTTCATTTAATCATCAATCTAGATATTGTAAACTTGTGATATTTCATGCACCATATGTGCATTCTACAAATTCTTAACTTGCATTAGTTTATCTAATATGATTATAATAAAATTAAATTAAATCACTAATATACAAATTAAAATAATATTGTGAAAAGGAAACAAACCACACTTCATTCATCATTGAATATTTCTTGTTCTATATCCACCATGGTTGTAAATCAGGTTGTTTTCAAATTGAACATCTATACAATAGTTCTCCATTTGGTATATAGAGAATCCAATGAATTAATATTAAAAGAGAAATGAAACAAATGAAAACATAAAACACACCATACTTGCATAAAGGAAAATACTACCATTATCCATTTGGAGTGAGCTCAATTCTCCTAGGAACAAGGTACTAAACTAAACTACAACATCATAAACTATATCAAATTATAAAATACAAAGAAAATATAAACTTACAATCCATATGGAAGAAATTCTCAATATGTTTTAATAAATCCATCATAAGTTGGACATATGCTCCAAGAGTCTCTCTTTTATACATGTGCTTGATTGAAACAAATATCTAAATATAGATCCACTTGAGGATAATATATTCTCAAATGGTTACAACGAATATATAAATATATATCCAGTTCAAGATGAGATATTCTCAAATGTTTACAAAAAATATCTAAATATAGATCCAATTGATAATATACTCAAGTGGTTAAAACATATATCTAAATATAGATCCACTTGAGGATTTGATATTCTCAAGTGATTACAACAATTCATAATTAGTTACAAGATTTATGCTAACTCTCCACATTTTTTTGGAATACCACTACTTATCAAATTCGAAATAGGTCACGTGGGTTAAACTAATTTGCTCAAAATATGTTTAAAATAGTTCATAATGGTGTTGGGATATCTATATCTATGATATATACATGTGATATCCTTAAATATATAACAAAAATGAATATGCACATAGGGGCACATAAAAATTTGTCTTCCAATAATTAAAACCATGAAATATATGATATTTTGTCTTCCCAAAGTGGCTAAATGATTGGTCGTGACCAATTCCCTCATATGTGGCATGTTAAATCTTCAACACATGGATACATAAATTCTCTTCACCATTAATTCAAATTTTATTCAACATTGTAGTTTGTGGACCCATTCCTATAACAACTTGTTCACACATGTGCTATTATTTCAAAATTAAATACATAACAAAATAATTCTCCCTAATGTTAATGATAACTCAATGAAATACTATGAAATGTAATGGAAAAATAATTTGAGCCTAGATCCTGCATATGAGCATAAAAATGGGTTAATATAAGGTTACATGTAAATAGAAAGGGGTTCAAAATAAGGAAAAGAAAATGTCAAAAGATGGTAATTTTGTGACTCATTATATCCCTCAAACTGAATATGTTGCATGTCCTCATCTAACCATGTACCTATGTATAAAACAAGATCAAAGGACACATGCTTAATTATGCTTCTTTTTTTCCAATGCATAACAACAAAGATTGTTGTCAATACTTATCCATTTTCCTTTACTGTCCAACATAAAATTATGCTGATAAAATACATCAATTTCTTTCCCACTAAAATTTTGAAATCACTTCAAATTATAGTAGACCCATTCCTTAAAATTTTCAACAAGAAATTTAAGTGGTTATGCAACAATCAAAATTATGTTACAAGCTTGATTCCATAGAAAGTTGCTACAAGATGGAGTATGATTTTCTATAGAAGGTTCTTCACAAGATTCCATGGAAAAATAAAACATATCTGAAAATTTGTTCCAAGGGATATCAAAAACATTTCCTCCTCATTTTGAATGATATTCATGAATCTTTAAGGAAATACCCCTTGTGCAACTTATTCTGCTACAGGTTCTCATGGGGTAGTAGTCTCTTCCTCCTGAATAATTTATTCAACTGATTTCTTTATTGTTTGTTCTTGTGTGAAAAAAGTAGGGCCTTTGAGGTTGGTTCTTGTGTGACAACATCATGGTAGTTAGGTGTTGATTCTTTTGTCACAACACCTATTTCTTCTCTTTTCCCCCTTGTAGTTGGTTCTTGTGTGACAACTAAAGGAATTATTGGTAGTGGTTCTTGTGTAATAGAACCAACATTCTTTGCTACTTTTGTTTCTTCTATATCAAGGGTGGATCTATGAGGTATTACTAAGAATATAGACACACTGCAATATTTGTAACACACTATCAATTGTTGAACAAGGAGGAACCGTGTGAGAAAGGATTAGTAGAAGGAAGGTAGTGAAAAAATATTTGATGGATTAGTAGCAACAAACTCTTGGAAACCTTTATTCATCATTGAAACTCAAAGTGTAGCTCAGCCTTGTAAGTGGGTCAAGTTATTTTATTGGGTGGGTTAGGAGTGGGTGGAGCAGGTAGTAATGCAATGGGGATTTTTTTGGAGGAACTAAGGAGGTTTGTTTTGTGATGTGATAGTAGTAGTTATATATTCTTAATGCATACACACTTTTTAAATGAGACAATAGTTTATGTATGCATGTTTCTTTAAGGATAGTAGTGTATGAAGGGGAATATTAGTCTGCAACCTAGTGATGGTAAATGAATATGATGAATAGTGGTAAGGAAAAAGGATGATGAATCAAATATAGATTTTATCTTGACATTTTAAATGTTGGTCTTCACATTATATTCAAATCAATTTTTTATTTTTCTTGTGCTTTGTCCATCTGCAACTTTTTGAAGGGTTGCGATCAATAGATGGAACACTTTTGCAGCAAGATCTTAGGAACCTGAACTTAGAACAAGTCTCATTCAACATCACATGATGTCACACTTTATTTTGTTTGGTGACATGCCCTTTTGTAAAAAATGATCTTTAGAATCACTCTGAAGAGCTTATTGATTCCTTGGGGACTTGCGAAAATGCTAGCATTTTTCCTGCACCATAAGGTGAGGTCATGGAAAAAAGATATATGAGGATTTTATTCTTTCAATAAAAACAAAAAAACATTGCAAGTAATTCATATAAAAAAAAAACAAAATAAACAAATAGAATGCTATATTTTTACCTACTGAGGAGTGGTGCCCAACCTAGACTACCTGACAATATTTTTTTGATAAAATATTCATTTCATGTCATATTGGAGTCCTTACAAAGCCATATTAAATTATATTCATAGGTATATCTCCTATAGAAACAAGTTTTAAAAATTATTTGAAATGATGTGTTAAAAATGTTGAGGATCAACCTATATGACAAAGCTAATTTTGATTTCAAACATAAACCAATAGTGCCGATTTTCAGTATAACTATTTTGTTTGATGACAGATTGACTTGATTTCAAATGGATATGAAATCATATTCATATAGGTATCTCCAATAAAAACATATTTTATAAACGTAAATAATTGATGTGTTAAATAAACCAATGAACAATATAGGAAACAAAATTTTAATAATGGAGATTTAAGATAGGTAGCTAATATTTAGGGTATAAATTTATTGTATGAGATCTAAATGAAGCAATTCTAGTTAAGTTGAAAAATAGATTCATAGAAGAATATACCCTATGAACAATTTTGAAAAATAAATCCATTTGAAAATTAAATCCTATAATATTGACTCTCCCATTTATGTTCTCAATGAAAATTTTATTCTCTACGAGGTTAGTGATCTCAATGCCACAAGAGTCTTATCAATAAGATATTTCTTCCAAATGGTGATCTAGGCTTGTGTGAATTTTTTAGGTGTATATGTTTCAATGTAATGCATCCTCATTCCAAAAATTGTAAATACTTTGTTCCTACATTTTTCAATATGATCTTCAATAACGTTTTAGAAAATGCAAAAATACCTAAAGCAAGAATAAAATCAAACATCTAGTTCAAAATGTGGTATAATAATAATGAGATCTTGAAATAACCATTATGGGAACTCGAGAAAGTCCATGAAGTGTTACATTATTTATGAAATTGATATAATGAGATCATAACATAACCACTGTTGGAACTCCAAAGTGTCCACATAGTGTTATTATTCATGAAATAGTTTCCACATTTTATTCATGAAATTGGAATTCTTGTATGATGATAAATTGAATGTTTGATTAAGAAATACAATCATCATCAAATCATTGAGTAGTGTGAATTTTTTTATTATTCATAAGGTCAAAGGGACAAGGTGTACGACAAATATAATCGATGGTGAAGAATCAAAGGTTGGAAAGGGTCTGAAATGAAAAAGGATCATAGTTTAGTGGAAAGAAATGGAGGGGCGATAATATGATATCACATAAATAAGTTAAGAAATGTAATGGCATATAGAATAAAATAAAATAGAAAATAATGAAGGAGATAAGAGGGTAAGGAAACGATAGTAGAATTGAAAGAATAAAAGAGTGAGAAAGAAGAAAAATAGAAAAAGGAAACATGGAGTGGGAAGGTGTGAGCATGGGTAGAATAAGATGGAAATATAATGAAACTAAGAAATCAATCAACCCAATATACCACATCTTATTGATGGAAATAATGGAGATTCACCACATATCGATTAATCAATCTAGACACAAGCTTTAAGGATTATTCATCCCCTTGACTCCTTCTCCAATGGAATCATCATTCTCTAATTCTTCTCTTCTTTCCAAACTTCCTGAAAAAGAGATTAGTACTATGGGTGGATCTTACTACACCATAGAAAAAAACCTTCTAATTTTAACTCATGCATATATATGACCCAAGTTAAATTCAAACCACTATGTATGACATATTTCAGAGAATGTAGCTAGCAATCATTGATATTGTAACATCCCACTCTGGCGCACTGAGGAAACTTATTCTTTGAGGACACTTGCTCGCAAGTGATCCAGACTTTTATGATGTTAAAACATTTACCCTTGATTATGATGCGTTATGATAGATGACATGATGTTTTACTACTTGACGTAGACAGGTGCTTTTGACTCAGTTGTATTGAGTGTGCAGGGTTTTCGGACCTTGAGGATGCATAGGCACCGGTGGAACCCCCTTGGACTCTGGATTGAGTCAGGGAGTGTGCTATTGGGTTGATTTATTTACTGTGATTTTTCATTGATTGGATGATATGATGTTGACATGTTTTGACATGATTTTTGGATGATGCAGGCTAATGATAGCTTGCCAACCAGACTCACATATGGAGTAAAGGGGCCACACATGATTTCCATAGAGGTTGAGGGAGAGGTGTGGACAACAGCCCTGCCACAACCTACTAGCACTCCCACCGTGGCTCGAACTGTAGGTTAACGATTACCTAGTTCGAGAGGATCCACGATGCCATGAGGACAGAATGTGACAGTCGCTCACGATGATTCTAAAGGACGCGCAATAAGGCAGGGGCCTTATTCCTTAGAGCCCTTAGTCTCCCACAAGTTTACCTGGCGGAGTGTTGACTCCAGGGGTTATAGATGTCTACCAATCAGTCAAATTGGCGAGTGGCACCCTTGGAGCACGTGGTGCACCCTGAAGGGCACATCATGCGAAAGAAATGCAAATTGGCGAGTGGAACCCTTGGAGCACGTGGTGCATCCTGAAGGGCACGTCGCGCAAATGAAACGAACGAGCTGAGTGGCACCCTTGGAGCACGTTGTGCATCCTGAAGGGCATGTCGCATTGATGAGGTTGAAGAAACAAACCTAGATGGCCCGAAGACTTTAACGCCTTAAGAAATCCTTAAACAACTTCCCTAACCAAGTGTCGCCCAGTTCAGAATCTAAGTCCTAAGTCTAAAACTTTTCTAGGGAAAAAATTTAGTCTAACCTTAAGAGAAAGACCCTAGAATGAAAATAACATTTTAAACAAAAAAAACCCACTTAAGTAATAGTTTGGTCTTGATGAAATTATTGGGGTGAATGACGAGAATAAGAATTTAATTAAAACTAATGGTGTTAAAATTGTGCAAAGAAGAAATTAATTCCTAACTTGTGAAAGAACAAAAGATATTAAATAAATAATAAATGAAAATATTAATTAGCGCATTTACCTTTTTGGTTTAAAAAAAAAAAGGAGGGGATAATAAAAATAGGGAAACTAAGTAATAAAGGAAACATAGTAAAGGAAAGAAGGGGACATAGGGTAAAAAGAAAAGTCAACATAGTAAGGAATATGCAATTAAGAACTTCCTAAAATGAACTAAATTTAGCAACATCATTTTAGGAAATTTACTAAAAGCATGTAAGGCGATCTAGGAACACCTAGGAGTAAATTTAGTTGCGATTCTAGGTGGGTGAGGGAAATGAGGAATTTAATAAATTAAAGAAAATAATTACTTGAGGAAAGAGGGGGATGGACGACACTTGTGTGATGGAGAATATTCATAATATTTTATTGAAACTTAATAAAAAATGTGATTTAGGAAAGTAGGTGTGTCTCAAAACTCTATAAAAGAAAGAGAGATGAGGGGAAAAGGGGATCGACTGTTAGCATATCGTTACGCTGCTAAATTCTAGCTTGACTAATTGCTTGTGAGGAGTTGGGAATTTCTCAGCTTGTATTGGAGTGGTAGCTCAGACTTGCGAGGCGAGCTGGGAAGCTAGATCTATCATCTGGGTAGTGTGTAGGCCCTTTGCGGCTCGGGGGGCTAAGCGGGAAGTAGAGTACCACTAGCGATTGGATGGGAGGTACCGGTGTAGTCTCTACTGTTGGCGAGCGAGAGAGGCACATAGTAGGAGCGGCACGGCACAGAAGCGGCTCATAGCACGCGGACGTCATCGAGGCAGGCGTTAAGGCAACGATATGTCTTTCTGTTATTGGTAGAGTAGAATGCTCGGATTGGATTCTTCACTGTAATTTTATTGTTGTATAATTTTACTGCCAATGGAAAATATTGTGTTAGTTAGCATGCATGGTAGCATATATAGGGTTGCGTTGAGGTTTAAGTGCTTTGGGAATCAAATTTCTGGCATGTGAATGCCGTTCTTGACTGGGTCAATTTTTATTATTATTGTTCTGAACTATGCACATAATTTGTTCATCGTTTTGGACTGTATAAATTTTCATTTGTTGTGCGGGACTGTGTAAACTCTTACTAATTATTGTTCTGAAATTTTTCATGTGACTCTGGGCATTTTTATTTAGATGCATGGGCATGTCATTTGTAATTTTGTTCGGTGATTTGTTCTGGCAACTGATGAGTTTAACCCTGACTCCCTATGTCTTCATTTTCTAATTGATTTTGAACGATATTTGAATCCCGACATTTTTAGTTTTGAGTTTTATTTCAATCGAATGTTGGAATCCTTGCTGGGTCAATATTTAATTATTTTTATTGAACCCCTATTAAAATCCCTGCTCTTCCAACGTTAATTTTTTGTAAAAAAAAAAAGGAATAACGAAATCCCTGCCCCTTCACTGTTAAGTTTGTTTTTGAAATGATATCAGAACCCCTGCCCTTTACCCAATCTAACCTCTGCGCTGGGGTTACTCAGTCCTTGTATTTGTGTTGATAATTTCCTTTGCGTTTGGGGAAAAAGACCCACGTCCCTGCCTTCAGACTGGTGTAGCGTTGCCACAACTGTGACTGCGTGTTGATGGCCTTCATATTTTTTTTTAAACGGTTGCATGTGTTGATTTTCCTCTACGCCGATAGCTACATTGTACCTGGGCACTACTCGAATCCCACTTATCGAATCGGATTATCATACCCCTTATCTCAGCATGAAATTCTCCCAGCCACCAAGCGGTGCATCATCACTCTGATTATTTCTTGTGTTTCTGGCAATCATTCCTCCAGATTTCTCGTTGTTTTTAGCAAGTCATTTTCCTAGATTTCTCTGCATTTGGTAATTCATATCCCCATAAATTTTTGTGTTTGGCAATCGGCCTCCTCAGATTCCCTGGGTTTTTACCTGTTGCCAAGGATTCGATCAAAATTAAAATTTGCCAAATTGATTGATTCTGTTAGTTTTTAATGCAAACCTGTCAGTATATATCATTTCCATCACCGTGACTTAGCATGGTTAAGCTAAGTCAATCTAATCTATATGCGCAAGTCTAAACAGGTGAAAGTGTGTTATCCATTAAAAGTAAATACAATCGAATGGGTTCAACCGTCATGGTTGTGAATTGTTGGTTGTAAAAGGTTGGGTTAATTTTATTGAAGTAGACTCATTTGTAAAAATAATATTGCATTCAACCATAAACTATGCAAGATGGTAGAGTATTATACCACTTTTATTTTTTTAAATAAAGGAGATAAAATAGGTATAAAAATTATTTTTACAGAGTACTCATAGTATAGATTTAGTTATATGGTTAGTTGGTTATCTTAGATATCTGGATTATCCAACAACAACTGCATTTCTTTTAACTTGCACAAAGATTGAAATATATTATTAAACTAAAAGCTAAACCAATTCTCATTACATTTAAAACACCATCATCAACAGAGTTACAATGCCTTCCTCCATCATTAATATAGAGGCAAACCTTGCAACTACAATCAAACATTGAATTCGGTTATTTAACTCTCCTTGCAAACTTTAATTTCAGGCATGATAATATGCGTAGACTGTGTATTCAATATAGCATGGTTAAATTAGTTTAAATTAGCAGATAAATTACCAACTATTACTTGGGTTGGCGGTTAACCGACCCTTCACGATTTTTATGTTGGAGGCTCATACCCATGTTGTCCTTAATGTATTGGTGGCTGGTAATGAAAGACAACAATGAGTCTTTTATTTGTATATTTGTTTATGCACAGCCACTAGGTTTATATTTATTAGTGGTTGCCGATTCCCATTCCTTAATGGGCGAACTGGATTGGCTGCCTATCCTCCCGCTTCTATTGCTTCAGAATTGTTATGTAGGGAAAGTATTATTAAATGTTGTATTTATAGAATGCCAGTTTTCATTGCAAATATCTGTTGTGGAATGCTAACGCCAAGAGTAATGCTACGGTTAAATCCTTGTCATGTAATAGTAACATAAACTATAATGTGATTAAGATTTATTTGCTGTGATATTTTGTTGTTGTCATTTGACGCGAATGTATATGAATGTGTCTTTTAGCCGGAAAAAGGTGTACCCTAATTGGTGGGATTTATCTACTTAAGAAGGGATTATTTCTTTATTTATTATTCAGGAAGGAATTGACTATGTACTCACCTGAGGAAGAATTGGTTATGTAATTAGATAATTGTTGTAAATTGTAAGGATAGTGTCATTTTGATATACTGTTCTTAATCAGGTGAGAGTAAGGATTTTGTAACATATAACAAAAGGTTAGTTCATTGTAAAATAAAAAGAAAGGTTAGTTCATTATAAAACACAATGTTAGTGTTGATAACCTATGAAATGTAAGTTCATTGTTATTTTATGTGCAATGTATTGTAATGTAAGATCATTGTCATATACGGTTTTTGAAATATGTAAATGTATTATTCTTGCAATATAAATAGAATGCAATGTTAGTGTTGATATCATATCAAATGTATGATCATTGTTATTTTAATGCAGTGTTATTGTAATTAGAAAATGTAATGATATGATTATCTTATTGTAATGCTAGTGTAAACTATTGTTATTGATAAACATATATGGTGGAATGTCCTGGAATTAAGTATAATAAATTACTCAGAGTTAGTAAATGAGGGTTGTTGTTCATTTAAATTAGGTTAAACTTGGGTGTTCGTTGTCGGAGTCTTTTTGTCACGCGCCTTCTGTAAGGGACGTAGTCATTCTTCTTATTTATGTTGTACTTGATTGTAATCAGTTAGTTGCTTGGTCTGTTTGTGTCGGGTGGGATGTAGACACCTGCATGTTCCTCAGAAGAGTCGCCAGCCCTGAGACCTTAAATGGTTAAAATCGATGGGAACCTGGGCTTGACCGTTTCTTATGTGTCTTGGAGGTCCTAACCATTTCAGGGTAGGACAGGCGGCTAATTAGTTTTACTTATTGTCGTGTGATCGTCGTTTATGCATGCAATTACTTGTCGTGCGCCCTTGTCGTCTTGTTATGTTATTCATGGTTGTGTCTCATTCATCGTCGGGTGGCGACGTCAGTCAAGTGTGTTTGTTTCCTTTTACACGCACGTACACCCTTTAAAAAAAAAAAATAGTGTACCTGTTATTAGAGTTTTTTTCGTAACGAGGAGGTTTGTTACATATGGTATCAGAGCGGGTTCGACCCGCGACTTGGGATTCACTACGAATTTCATTGACATGAGTTGATTTTATTATACTATTGTTGATCGAGTTGTTTGTGTGCATGCAGGTAATCATGGTTAGAGGATGTCATGAAGGCATACGACGGAGTGCTAGGGGAGGAGGCGCGACGCCTCTAGTAGCATCCACGCCTGAGGGGTCTAACCCCTAGTGAGGCGAGCAGGTTCTCGGACAGGAGCATATAGAATTTGGAGACGTGGTCGGGATGATGAGGTCCTTTCAACGCATGTTTGAGGCACTGATCAGCCGATTGGACAGAGACGAGGCCAGGGTGCTGACACCCGCTGAGGTTCCACCGTACGCACCGACCGTTACAGGTAACATTCACCATGAACTTGAGAAGGTAAAATTTCCCGAGTTCTTTGGTGCCCTGGATGGGGCTGCCACTGAGGCATGGTTGGAGAATATGGCGATGTGCTTCGCACTTCGCGATTATACCTCCAACATGAAGGTCCGCATGGCGGTCTTTCAACTGAAGGGGAGCGCTCTACTATGGTGGAAGACGCTCCTGCCGTAGTTGAACATGGCCATTGAAGACATGTCATGGGAACTGTTCGAGGAACGGTTCTGAGAGAGGTACCTTTCAGAGGAATTCATTGAGCATCAACTCAATGAGTTCAATGCATTACGACAGGGAGGTCGTACGATGCCTAAGTACGCAGCACATTTCATGGAGCTACTCCGGTATGCTCCGCACCTTAACACAGAGAAACTCAAGGTCAACCGGTTCATGTTTGGCCTTAACGACAGCCTGCGTGCAAAGGTTAGGATCTTGATGCCTCAAACCTTGCACGACGTTGTCCAAAAAGCCCTCATAACAAAGGAGGAGCTTATCAGTGGGGGTCAGACTAGGACTCCAGTGAGACCCGCAGGGCGGGGTTCATCTGGCACATTGCAGCCTCAAACACCAGCGAGGAATACGTCGGGATATCGTGGCTTCCAAAGAGGATCCACTTTCACTACACCCAGATGACTGCCACCTCAGAAGTGGGCATCTTATCGAGGACCACAACACCAACAGAAGCGTTGCCCGCCGCAGCAGCAGTTTAGGCCTGTTCAGTAGAACAGACCTGGGTTCCAGGCCGGTGGGCCGTCATCTTCTACTTTGGGTACCAGGACTACTGGGACAAAGAAGGGGTTTTGGACGTGTGAGGAGCCACACTACCAGCGCGACTGTCCTGTGGAGAGGACCAGAGCATCCGGATCAGTCGTACCAACTATAGTGGGAGATATGGGCAAGGCCCATCGGATTCACGCAGCGGTGAATAGCCGCCAAGCAGAGCACCAGTCGACTGTTCTCGAGACAACAGGTACTATCACTGACCAGACCCTTAGTATTTTGATATACCCAGGTGCTACTGAGAGTTTCATTTCTGATGCATCACTAAAAAGGATTAAGGTTAAGGTAGTTGAACAAGACGAGTTTAGCTTCATAGAGATGGCTTTTGGAGCCAAACAAAAGGTTGGAGGAAAGGTTACGGGTTGTGCCCTTAACCTGGGAGAGTTTGTCACAAGGGTCAAATTGTATGTCATGATCTTAGGATCTTATGACATCGTGATTGGTATGGATTGGTTGGAATCACATGAGGCGATACTCAACTGTAAGACGAAACGATTGAGCTTGGTTGATGACGAAGGATAGAGACGTGTGATTGTAGGATGGAACCAAAGAGTTTCCCTAAGGTTTGTATCTTCCTTACAATTACGGAAGAGTATGTGCAAGGGGTGCAAGCTTTATGCGATCCTTGCGATAAATGAAAAGGGAGTGGCGGAATGTCTAGAACACTTTCCGGTGGTTAAGGAGTTTGCGGACGTGTTTCCAGAGGAGTTACCTGGGATGCTGCCGGAAAGGGAATTGGAATTTACCATAGACCTGAAACCGGGGACCGAATCGATAGCAAGAACGCCTTATCGGATGTCGACCCCGAAGTTGCAAGAGTTGAAAATGCAACTGAAGGAGTTGTTGGACTTGGGACTGATACGTCCTACTGTGTCACCATGGGGTGTACCTGTTATTTTCATACGAAAGAAGGACGAATCGAGGAGGCTTTGTATTGACTACCGTCAAATGAACAAAGCTACGATCAAGAATCAATATCCCTTGCCGAGGATTGATGATCTATTCAATCAAATGAAGGGTATGATGGTGTTCTCCAAGATCGATTTGCGATCAGGGTATCACCAGTTATGGATCAAGGAGGATGACGTCCCTAAGGCCGCCTTTAAGATGAGATTTGGACATTACGAGTTTACTGTTTTACCGTTTGGACTGACAAACACCCCAGGGGTATTTATGAGTTTGATGAACGGGGTGTTCCGCGAGTACTTGGACAAGTTCGTCCAAGTATTCATTGATGATATTTTGATCTACTCTCGGATGATGAAGGAGCATGACGAGCACTTGAGATTGGTATTACAGTGTTTAAGAGAACACAAACTGTATGGGAAGTTTTCCAAATGCTCTTTTTATCAATCAAGGATTTACTACTTAGGGCATGTCATCTCCGGTGAAGGCATCGTCGTGGATCCAGCAAAGGTTGAGGCAATTATGGAATGGCCTGTGCCAAAAAATGTCACAGAAGTATGTAGTTTTATGAGTTTAGAAGGATACTATCGATGGTTTGTTGAGGGATTTTCGAAGATAGCAAATCCGATCATGGAATTGCAGAAGAAAAACAAGAAGTTTGTTTGGACTGAGAAATGCGCGGAAGCATTTCGAAGGCTGAAAGAGTTGTTGACCACAGTGCCAATACTAAAGGTCCCTGACATGGACGCGGACTTCTTCGTATGCACTGATGCATCCAAGGAAGGTTTAGGTGGAGTCTTGATGCAAGAAAGACGAGTGATTGCTTACATTTCAAGGAAACTAAGAAGGCATGAGGAAAACTACGCGACGCATGATTTGGAGTTATTAGCCATAGTATATGGCTTGAAGGTATGGAGACACTACCTTGTTGGATGAAAATTTGAATTAAAGACTGATCATTGTGGACTACAACACATTTTTACACAAAGCGACTTGAACGCGCGACAACGACATTGGTCGAAATTGCTTAGCGAGTATGACTTTGAGATTTCTTACATACAAGGAATCGTGAACCGAGTGGTGGATGCCTTGAGTCGGAGGCCATGTATCTTTTCGGGGTTACCTCCTCAGACAAATCTACATGAGAAGATTCTCACTTTACAGCGTGATGATGACTGGTACAAGGAAGTCGAGGATTTTATCGGACAAAACACAATGATGGTACCACGATATGAGGGATATTCATTTGATAGCGATGGTTTATTGAGATTTAGAAGTTGGATTTATGTACCACCAAACGATGAGTTGAGGATGTTGATCCTGAGCGAGGCTCATAAAGTAGTTTACATGGTGCACCCAGGAGTCATGAAGATGAGCACAGACCTTAAACCCTTATTCTTATGGAAGGGAATGAAGGCTGACATAGTCAACTTTGTGGCTAGATGTCTAGAGTGTCGGCAGGTAAAGGCTGAACATAGACACCCGACAAGATTTCTTCAACCACATGCCATTCCGGAATCGAAATGGGAAGTTATTTCGATGGATTTTATTGTTGGATTGCCACTGACGGCAAGGAGACACAACTCGATTTTTGTAGTAGTAGACACTCTGACGAAGAGTGCTCACTTTATTCCTATGCGTACAACATATCAGGAACCTGACGTAGCAAGAGTTTTCATCAGTGAGATTGTGAGGCTGCATGGCATGCCTAAAAAGATTATATCCGATCAAAGATCGATGTTTATTGGACGATTTTGGACGAGTTTCCAAGAGGCCTTGGGAACCCAACTTAATTTTAGTACTGCGTATCACCTAGAGACTGATGGACAGATGGAATGAATGAACCAAACCTTGGAAGACATGTTGCACATGTACGTGATGGACCAACAAAAGCGTTGGGAAGAATTCTTGCCACTAGTAGAGTTTGCTTACAACAACAGTTACCAGAGCACCATTAAGATGACGCCTTTTGAGTTTCTTTATGGGCGACCGTGTCGGACGCCCTTGAGTTGGGATCGGCTTAAGGATAGGGTCCTGATGGGACCAGAAGCGATCCAAGAAATGGAAGAGCAAATGCAAACCATAAGACAAAGGATAAAAGAAGCACAGGATCGACAAAAGAGTTATCCCAATGTGCACCGAGTCGACCATAGTTACGAGGTCGGCGATCGAGTCTTCTTATAGGTTAAACTGCATAAGAGTTCGATCAAGTTTGAAAAGGGAGCTAAACTCTCTCCTAGGTTCGTGGGACCTTTCGAGATTGTGGAGAGAAAGGGGCTCGTGGCCTATCGACTAGCCTTGCCTGATTCTTTGAGGTGTATTCACGATGTTTTTCATGTATCTGTTTTGAGACATTATATTAGTGATCCTACACATGTGTTTGACATTATTTCCTTGCAGGTATCGGAAGAGGGAGCACTCACGGATGAGCCAGTCCACATCTTAGATCATCGCGTTCGATAGTTACGACGTCGAACTGTAGATCAGGTCAAGGTCCAGTGGGACAGTTATAGTCTGCACTCGACAACCTGGGAGGACGCATATGACATGCGCTAGCAGTTCCCATTTTTGTTTGATAGATAGACTTATGATACTATGGTACTTTTATTTCGACATTTATACTAAGAAAATTTGGGATGAAGTTTAGACCAAGAGGGGGTGTATGTAACATCTCGCTCTGGCGCACTGAGGAAACTTATTCTTTGACACTTGCTTGCAAGCGATCTGAACTTTTATGATGTTAAAACATTTACCCTTGATTATGATGCGTTATGATAGATGACATGATGTTTTACTGCTTGACGTAGACAGGTGATTTTGACTCAGTTGTATTGAGTGTGCAGGTTTTTCGGACCTTGAGGATGCAGAGGCACCGGTGGAACCCCCTTGGACTCCAGATTGAGTCAGGCAGTGTGCTATTGGGTTGATTTATTTACTGCGATATTTCATTGATTGGATGATATGATGTTGACATGTTCTGACATGATTTTTGGATTCTGCAGGCTGACGATATCTTGTCGACCACACTCACATATGGAGTAAAGGGGCCACACACGATTTCCAGAGAGGTTGAGGGACAGGTGTGAACAACAGCCCTGCCACAGCCTACTATCACTCCCGCCGTGGCTCGAACTGTAGGTTAATGATTACCTAGTTCGAGAGGATCCACGATGCCGTGAGGGAAGACTGCGACAGTCGCTCATGATGATTCTAAGGTGTGCGCAATAAGGCAGGGGCCTTATTCCTTAGAGCCCTTAGTCTCCCACAAGTTCACCTAGCAGAGTGTTGACTCCAGGGGTTATAGATGTCTACCAATAAGTCATGTTGGCGAGTGGCACCCTTGGAGCATGTGGTGCATCCTGAAGGGCACGTCACGTGAAAGAAACACAAATTGGTGAGTGGCACCCTTGGAGCATGTGGTGCATCCTAAAGGGCACGCCGTGCAAACAAAACGAACGAGGCGAGTGGCACCGTTGGAGCATGTTGTGCGTCCTAAAGGGCACGTCGCATTGATGAGGTTGAAGAAACAAACCTATATGGCCCTAAGATGTTAATGCCTTCAGAAATCCTTAAACAACATCCATAACCAAGTGTTGCCCAGTTCAGAATCTAAGTCCTTAGTCTAAAAATTTTCTAGGGTAAAAATTTAGTCTAACTTTAAGAGAAAAACCCTAGAATAAAAATAACATTTTAAACAAAAAAACCCACTTAAGTAATAGTTTGGTCTTGATGAAATTCTTGGGGTGAATGATGAGAATAAGAATTTAATTAAAACTAATGGTGTTAAAATTGTGCAAAGAAGAAATTAATTCCTAACTTGTGAAAGAACAAAATATATTAAATAAATAATAAATGAAAAGATTAATTAGCGCATTTACCTTTTTGGTTTTTTAAAAAAAAGGAGGGGATAATAAAAATAGGGAAACTAAGTAATAAAGGAAACATAGTAAAGGAAAGAAGGGGACATAGGGTAAAAAGCAAAGTCAACATAGTAAGGAATCTGCAATTAAGAACTTCCTAAAATGAACTAAATTTAGCAACATCATTTTATGAAATTTACTAAAAGCATGTAAGGGGATCTAGGAACACCTAGGAGTAAATTTAGGAGCGATTTTAGGTGGGTGAGGGAAATGAGGAATTTAATAAATTAAAGAAAATAATTACTTGAGGAAAGAGGGGGATGGACGACACTTGTGCGATGGAGAATATTCATAATATTTTATTGAAACTTAATCAAAAATGTAATTTAGGAAAGTAGGTGTGTCTCAAAACTCTATAAAAGAAAGGGAGATGAGGGGAAAAGGGGATCGACTATTAGCATATCGTTACGCTGCCAAATTGTGGCTTGACTGATTGCTTGTGAGGAGTTGGGAATTTCTCAGCTTGTATTGGAGTGGTAGCTCAGCCTTGCGAGGCGAGCTGGGAAGCTAGATCTATCATCTGGGCAGTGTGTGGCCCCTTTGCGGCTCGAGGGGCTAAGGGGGAAGTAGAGTACCCCTAGAGATTGGATGGGAGGTACCGATGTAGTCTCTACGATTGGCAAGCAGGAGCGGCATGGAGCAGGAAAGGCACGACGCGGGAGCGGCTCAGAGCACGCAGACATCATCGAGGCAGGCATTAAGGCAATGGTATGTCTTTCTGTTATTGGTAGAGTAGAATGCTCAGATTGGATTCTTCGCTGTAATTTTATTGCTGTATAATTTTACTGCCAATGGAAAATACTGTGTTAGTTAGCATGCATGGTAGCATATACAGGGTTGCGTTGAGGTTTAAGTGCTTTGCAAATCAAATTTCTAGCATGCAAATGTCGTTCTTGACTGGGTCAATTTTTATTATTATTGTTCTGAACTGTGCACATAATTTATTCATCGTTCTGGACTATATAAATTTTCATTTATTGTGCGGGACTGTGTAAACTCTTACTAATTCTTGTTCTGAAATTTTTCATGTGACTGTGGGCATTTTTATTTAGATGCATGGGAATGTCGTTTGTAATTCTCTTCAGTGATTCGTTCTGGAAACTGATGAGTTTAACCCTGACTCCCTATGTCTTCATTTTCTAATTGATTTTGAACGGTACTTGAATCCTGGCATTTTCAGTTTTGAGTTTTATTTCAATCAATTGTTGGAATCCTTGCTGGGTCAATCTTTAATTATTTTTATTGAACCCCTATTAAAATCCATGCTCTTCCAATGTTAAATTTTTGTAAAAAAAAAAGAAGGAATAATGAAATCCCTGCGCCTTCACTGTTAAGTTTATTTTTGAAACGATATCAGAACCCCTACGCTTTACCCAATCTAACCTCTGCACTGGGGTTACTCAGCCCTTGTATTTGCGTTGAAAATTTCCTATGCGTTTGGGGAAAAAGACCCACGTCCCTGCCTTCAGACTAGTGTAGCGTTGCCACAATTGTGACTGCGTGTTGATGGCCTTCAGTTTTTTTTTTAAAAGGTTGCCTGTGTTGATTTTCCTCTACGCCGATAACTGCCTTGTACCTGGGCACTGCTCGAATCCCACTTACCGAATCAGATTATCATACCCCTTATCTCAGCATGAAATTCGCCCAGCCACCAAGCGGTGCATCATTACTCTGATTATTTCTTGCGTTTCTGGCAATCGTTCCCCCAGATTTCTCGTTGTTTTTAGAAATTCATTTTCCCATATATCTCTGCATTTGGTAATTCGTATCCCCATAAATTTTTGTGTTTGGCAATCGGCCTCCTCAGATTCCCTGGGTTTTTACCTGCTGCCAGGGATTCGGTCGAAATTAAAATTTGCCAGATTGATTGATTCTGTCAGTTTTTAATGCAAACCTATCAGTATATATTATTTCCGTCAGCGTGACTTAACATGGTTAAGCTAAGTTAATCAAATATATATGCACAAGTCTAAACAGGTGAAAGTGCATTATACATTAAAAGTAAATACAATCGAATGGGTTCAACCTTCATGGTTGTGAATTGTTGGTTGTAAAAGGTTGGGTTAATTTTATTGAAGTAGACTCATTTGTAAAAATAAGATTGCATTCAAACATAAACTGTGCAAGCTGGTAGAGTATTATACTACTTTTATATTTTTAAATAAAGGAGATAAAATAAGGATAAAAATTATTTTTACAAGGTACTGACAGTATAGATTTAGTTATATGGTTAGTTGGTTATCTTAGATATCTGGATTATCCAACAACAACTGCATTTCTTTTAACTTGCACAAATATTGAAATATATTATTAAACTACAAGCTAAACCAATTCTCATTACATTTCAAACACCATCATCAACAGAGTTACAATGCCTTCCTCCATCATTAATATAGAGGCAAACCTTGCAACTACAATCAAACATTGAATTCGGTTATTTAACTCTCCTTGCAAACTTTAATTTCAAGAATGATAATATGCGTAGACTGTGTATTCAATATAGCATGGTTAAATTAGTTTAAATTAGCAGATAAATTACCAACTGTTACTTGGGTTGGCGGTTACCCGACCCTTCACGATTTTTATGCTGGAGGCTCATGCCCACGTTGTCCTTAATGTATTGGTGGATGGTAATGAAAGACAACAATGAGTCTTTTATTTGTATATTTGTTTATGCACAACCATCAGGTTTATATTTATTAGTGGTTTCCGATTCCCATTCCTTAATGGGCGAACTGGATTGGCTTCCTATCCTCCCGCTTCTATTGCTTCAGAATTGTTATGTAGGGAAAGTATTATTAAATGTTGTATTTATAGAATGCCAATTTTCATTGCAAATATCTATTGTGGAATGCTAACGCCAAGAGTAATGCTACGGTTAAATCCTTGTCATGTAATAGTAACATAAACTAGAATGTGATTAAGATTTATTTGCTGTGATATTTTGTTGCTGTCATTTGACGCGAATGTATACGAATGTGTCTTTTAGCCGAAAAAAGGTGTACCCTAATTGGTGGGATTTATCTACTTAAGAAGGGATTATTTCTTTATTTATTATTCAGGAAGGAATTGACTATGTACTCACCTGAGGAAGAATTGGTTATGTAATTAGATAATTGTTGTAAATTGTAAGGATAGTGTCATTTTGATATGCTGTTCTTAATGAGGTGAGAGTAAGGATTTTGTAACATAAAATGAAATGTTAGTTCATTGTAAAATAAAACAAAAGGTTTGTTCATTATAAAATGCAATGTTAGTGTTGATAACCTATGAAATGTAAGTTCATTGTTATTTTATGTGCAATGTATTGTAATGTAAGATCATTGTCATATACGATTTTTGAAATATGTAAATGTATTGTTCTTGCAATATAAATAGAATGCAATGTTAGTGTTGATATCATATGAAATGTATGATCATTGTTATTTTAATGCAGTGTTATTGTAATTAGAAAATGTAATGATATGGTTATCTGATTGTAATGCTAGTGTAAACTATTGTTATTGATAAACATATATGGTGGAATATCCTGGAATTAAGTACAATAAATTACTCGGAGTTAGTAAATGAGGGTTGTTGTTCATTTAAATAAGGTTAAACTTGGGTGTTCGTTGTTAGAGTATTTTTGTCACGCGCCTTCCATAAGGGATGCAATCGTTCTTCTTATTTATGTTGTACTTGATTGTAATCAGTTAGTTGCTTGGTCTGTTTGTGTCGGGCGGGATGTAGACACTTCCATGTTCCTCAGAACAGTCACCAGCCTTGAGACCTTAAATGGTTAAAATCGATGGGAACCTGGGCTTGAGCGTTGCTTATGTGTCTTGGAGGTCCTAACCATTGGAGGGTATGACGAGCGGGTAATCAGTTTTACTTATTGTCGTGTGATCGTCGTTTATGCATGCAATTACTTGTCGTGCGTCCTTGTCGTCTTGTTATGTTCTTCATGGTTGCATCTCATTCGTCGGCGGGTGGCGACGTGAGTCAAGTGTGTTTGTTTCCTTTTACACACGCGCACACCCTTTAAAAAAAAATTAGCGTACCTGTTATCAGAGTTGTTGTCGTAATGAGGAGGTTTGTTACAGATATGGATCTTGATACCATGTGTCATATAAAACGAATAAAAGAAGTACTATTGCACCCTTGACATCTCCCCGACAACGGTGAAAAAAATGATATTCAATTTATATACCACCTTTGAATGCCTAAATTATGTTTCACTTAATCATCAATTCAAAGATTGTAAACTCGTGAGATGTCATGCACCATATCTGTAGGCTACAAATTATTAAATTTCATTAGTTTATATAATATGACTCTAAGAAAAGGAAATCACATCACTAATCTACAAATTGAAATAACATTGCAAAGAGGAAACACATCACAGTTCATCCATCATTGAATATTTCTTATTCTATATCCACCATTGTCGTAAATCAAGTTGTGCTCAAACTAAACTTCTCTATAACAGTGCTCTGTTTTGTATGTAGAGAATCCAATGAATGAATATTAAAAGAGAAATGAAATTAAATGCAAACATAAAACACACCATCTTGCATAGAGGAAAATACTACCATGATCCATTTGGAGTGAGCTCAATTCTCCCATGAACAAGGTAGTGAACTAAACTACACATGTAAACAAAATGGGATTAAAAATAAGGAAAACAAGATGTCAAAATATGGTAATTTTGTGACTCATCAATATAATTCATGGATTTTGCATTATGTTTACTAGGCTTCCTCTCTGGCACATATTTTGATGGAGTTGTTGGGGCTCTACAAGCAATTACGAATGAATGCCAAATACCAAACACAAGCATCATTAGATATGTTCACACCCTTATTATTTAGAATTCATAGTTTGCTCCATCAAACAATCGAGCTCTATTTATAGAGAAACATTCCATACCAAGCATGTGTCCACCCAATATCTACCTTCCAATGGTTAGAATATTTATAAAGGAACCCTCTTTGAAACCCATTTTTGAGTACACACTTATACTAAGGTGGGGGGTGAATCGGTATAAGACAATTTTTTTCTTTTTCAAACATTCATCAACCATAAGAAAAAAATCACATGTGTCATAACTACAAAACATTGAACAAAATATTTATGTGGTAACCATTTTGATAGAAAATCACAAAAATTCTCTTTGTAATTATTTGCAGGCACCAAAATACTGTTAAAAAAAAATTTAGTCACAAATCTACTAGAGAAAAAAATCCTCACCGACAAAAATCGTGGTAGGCACCAACCTACTCTTACATATATTCATATAGACCACTATAATTGAGAGACCAATCACCACCGCTAAGAACCCACTTAGAAAGAGACACCAATATATTTGTTTGAGTGGGACCAACCTACTCTTACAGATCTTCACAGAAACGAGTATACTAGAGATACCAATCCCCACTGCTAAGAACCAACTTAGAAAGAAATACCAATCGCTTTGTGTGATTTGCACCAACCTTTACCTAGTCTTCTTTTTACTTTTCCCCTCACCGGGTCTTCTTTCTGCTTCTCCCTTCACTAAGTCTACTCACTTATTCTTCCTTCACTAGGGATACTCACTACTTCTTTCCTTACAAGGTCTAACAAAAAATTGAATTTACAAATGGTAACTTTCTCAAAGTTTTATTTTTTGGACCTCTTCCCAAGAATGAACTTATACAACATGCCATGTATAAAATTTTGAAAATATGATCATGAAAGTGCTAATCGTGGTACCTTTATATGTATCATCTATTCTCTAAAATTTTCACAGTTTGAAGAGTCCCAAAAAATAAGTTATAGTGAAAATTCCAAGGTGACCTGTTTGAAATGGATTTCAGGAGCATTCTGGAACCCTAAGTTCCACAAGGAATATCTCTAAAATTGTAAAGAACCATCCTCTTAAATTTGTACCACATGTACACCAATAAGAAAAATATATACAAATTGTAATATGAGAGGTTTGTCTTTCTATTTTGTGATTAAAATTGGTACCAACCGTATTTACATATATATATATATATGTACCATGACACATTAATTTGTATGCCACACGAATTTGACGACACAATTATTTTTGTAAATATATAGTTTAATGAGTGTTTTTATATACAAAGTGAAAAAGCGTAGCAAAAAAATAGAAGGAATTTCATCTTTTGAAATTTATTTGCTTATAAGTTAAAACACTATTCATTATTTCATTTATTTGCAGAATTTAGAGGGAAGATTTGTGGAAGAGAGATTTACCACGAAATACTTTGGAGTGGGTGCATTTTTTATAGGAGTCAAATTTGGAAGGGATTTGTAGGGAACATAAAAATCGGTAGAAAAGAAATTCCAGGTATGATATTTCATTCTATTGATCATTTCAACCTTTCCCTATTTGACTCAAACTATTTTCAATGCATGTTAAAAAAAATGGGTTTCATATTTACCTTAGGTATTGGAAGTCGTAACTTTCTTGATGTTCTTTTTGGTTCCCCATTTTTTTTAAGCAATAGATTTTTATCGTGTTAATTTTTTTAAGAAATACATTTTATAGGGTTTATTTAGTTTCATATGGGTGCTTGTTATCTATTGTAGTGGTACCACTCATTTATTCGGATCCCAAATCCTATCAACCCTGTCGTTGTTAGTGATTTTATCAAAAACATTTTCTGTGGTCCACGATATTCATTGTATAGAAAAATCACACTACTGCACAATGTACATAAGTAGTGACCTGGTGCTCACATTATAGAAAAGTGCACTCGGGCACATATATCTACGAAAAACAATGATTACTCAAAAAAATAAATAGAATTTATTTTTGTATCATATCCATATGGATTAGCCATGCACAATGATTAATATTCGTACTAGTTCTTATATATGTTTTATGCACTAGTGTGTTTTGTTTAATGAAGCATGGCGAAACATGAGATTGTATACAAATTTCATAATTTCTACTTCTGATGATTCTTGAATATTTTTATACAATATGGATGATATAAGTTCAAAGAAAACATCTTATTGCAGCGAGGACAATGGTAACTCATCCAAAGAAGAGAGGGAGACAAATTCTTTAAGTTTTATTAAAAATTGAATATATTTGAAATATTTGTAACTTTAAATTAATGATGTGTATTGGGTAATGCATATCATGTAGAGAAAAAACTTGAAGAAACTCAATAACATTGTTTGCAATATGAGTGCAAAACAACATAAAATATTTATGGAAATGTTGCAAAGAGAGGAGACAGGTGGATTGAAAGGTAATCAACATTAAGTTGTTCTTTGACCTTTTACTAAAAATGAACTTCTTAACATTTATCACTAACAAGTTATAAACACTTGATTTCAGTTTCTTTTTAATGATATGTAGGGACTGATAGCGAGGAAATGAAATATCATGAAAAGAGGACAAAAATTCTTAAGTATGTAAATGATGATGATAACTTCATCATTACTTCATCTAAAATGGTGCTTGAAGTTAATGAAAGGGGAAAATTATTTTATAGATCTTTGAAGGATATAGTGGAAAGAATGTATAGACACAATTTTCACTCACAATACAAAAATCAATCTAGTGACTCTAAGAATCACGTCATACATACACTACAAGAAGCATTTCCACAACCATGATCATTGAAACCCATAAGACTTGATGTAGAAAAAAATTACAATAAAAAAATAAATAATATAAAAGGTATTATCACTGAACATTTTTTTCTATAATATGTTTCAATAATTACCAAATTAATTTATTTTTCTATATTTACTTTCATGTCCATTTAAAAATAAATTATTGTGGTTTTTTTTATTTTTGAGAAAGATTATAAAAATTCCAAGGGACAAAAGAGGGAAGAGTTAATACATGCTAGTAGGGATATCTAAAACAATGTACAAGGAGATGGTAAAATAAATTAATATGATTTCATCATAGGAGGATGCATCCCAACAACAACGTGCATCAGAGGTATATTATCATTCATTAATTAATTTATTTATATACATCGAAATGATTTATCAACTTAAAAAATAATTTTCAATTTTTTTTTTTGCAGAAAATAAAACAAAATGGAATCCAATTAGCATAGAAGAGAGACAACAAGCAAGAAAATGGTTGGTCACAATGTTTGTGAGTAATTACGTTTTTGACTTTTCTTAAGTTTTCATATTTTTTGTGATATTTTTATTTAAATAATTAATTTACAACAATTCATGGATGTCTTCTAATAGGTACTAACATACAAAGAAGAACCAACCAAAAAATTGATCAACATTGGGTTGGGTTAACTATGGGTTGTGAGTATATGTTGAAGTATCAAGGTTTAATTAATCAATTTGTAAGTAGTTATGTTGTTTAACTTCCCTTGTTTTATAATTAATGAAACAATAAGAAATATTTATATTAATGATATCGACTATGCTTTGTAATGGTGTATTAAACATGCATGAAACAAAGTATGGAGAGGACCCAACAAAGTATTTCTATGTTTGTAGATGAAACATGAATAGTTGGAACATCGAAAACAAGTGGAGAAAGAAAACATCCATTTAAATAACTAAAGTACAATATCACCTACAAGAGATCAAGAAATTAGGAATGCACATAGCTCAAACAATGACAACACTTCAAGTGATGAATGACAATAGTTCAAGTGATGAATGTAAATAGATATAATTGAATGTTACTACAAGTTGTATTCTTTTAGAATATCGGTCTACAAAAATCAAGGATTTTTCTTAATGTAGTGGAAATAACAACCCAATTGCATGAGGACATGTTACCAATGAGTTTAACAATTACATATTAGTTCTATTTCTTTAAGTTTTCTCTTTTTGTATGACCATGGATATCTTACTCATTTATAATAAAATGAGTTTGTTATTTTATTGCATTGTCAAATGTTGTAAAATGTTGTCTTGCTAATTAATTAATATGTGAATGATTTACATTATTTCAAATAATAATCTAGGTATAATCTATTGAATAAGGCATTTATGCAGTAATTATATCAAAACACAATAATATAAATATAAAAAAAAATATTATTACAAAAGTATTTGTAAAAACAATAAATTAAAATATATACATATTGGTGCATTGTTATTAACTTACCAAATGATGCCTCAAATAATATAGAAATTGATCTTTTTTAAGGGTTTATAAATAATGGTGCATATTAAACATACAAAACCACCTATACATATTAATTATACTAAAGCATGGGTATGAATTCACCAAATGGATCTTGAAATAATATATAAATTGATGTTTTTTAACAGATTATAGGCAATGGTTAATATTAAGAATACGAAAGCACCTATACATATTAATTATAGTGAATCATCAATTCATATAACATGTGATAATACATATCGTTTTAGAATTGTACAATGGGAATGCAATAAATATGCAACAATGGTTCTTTAAATAAAATACATGTATAGGTGCTTTAAATTCAATAATGCTTTATATGTAATAAAAACATCGGTGTTTTGAAACAAAGGATGACATGGACATATGACCTCAAATATTTGAAATGTGCATATAGTAATATAGGAACTAGTACATATGAACTATACAACAAAATAAAACCATAGCAGTGATGCATTCAACAAAATGAGAATTCGAGGCATAAAAACTATAAATTCACGAGTGTGTTTTCGTCCTATGTATGCACACGGTAAGAATGTAATGGAGAGCTACCATGTTTCCATATTATGTACATAGTGGAGCATTTTATGTAATGGTGTAGCATGGAGTTTTCATTTATGTACGCATTTGGGCATTTCATGTAATGGTGTATCGATAAATTTTCGTTTATCTAAGTGTTGAGAATTTATGCAATCGTGCACAGTTTTTTGTTTTTGTTTTATGTAGATTTAAGGGTATTTTATGTAAGATTGGGCCAATGCATTTTATGTAATGACGCACTAGTATTTTGACAATAAAAATACCAAAAAAGGAAAACATCTGCTACGACCTCCGATTACACAATTTTTTTTAGTTATATGAAACATTGTTAAAACCTCCAAAGCCAATAGAGGAGGTTGTAACAGAGTGTTTTTTAAAAAAAATTAAAATTTTGGAACATTAAAAACCTCCACAAAAACATCCGTTATAATGTGTTCTCCTTCTTGAGTTTGCATCCTCAATACTCAATTAGTGATAAGGTTTTGGACATTCTAGAATCTTGTTGAACTTCATATGTGGCTAGCCCCACATTTGTGAGTAATGGGGGTTGGGGTGGCATCCACTCATACCATGGTGGTCAATAAGGTAAGTGAACTTGTGGGAGGCATAGCTTCCACATACGAGCTCAAATTGGGGTGATTTTCACACCATTGGAAAGGTATAGGGGTGTAGAACAATTTCAAAGGGTTTTCAGCTATGCTTAAAAATATTTGACCCAATAAAATGTCATTTGATTCCTCAAAATTTTTCAAGAAGGTTTCGGACCCCAAATTTTCAAATTGAGACATACCACTAAAATTGACACTACAAGTCGATTCCTCCAATTTTTCCACATAGAAAATACCAAGATAGATGAAAAATTGTATAATGATCCATTCCGGATTAGGGAGAGAAGAATAGCAATGAGGAAGTTTTAAAAAGAAGAGCTAAGAGATAGGTGAGGAGAATAAAAATGATGAAGGAAAGAAGAATAGAGAGGAGAAATAAACATATTGGAGAGAGAAATAAGAATGATAAGGAAAATAATATATGAGAGGAAGAGGAAGAAAGGAGTAGGAGGAAGAAAAAAAATAAAGGAGAGGATGAAGAACAAAGTAAAGAGTTGAGGAAAGTTTAGAAATTAGAAGGGAGCAATGAATGAAGGTAGAAAAACAAATAATATATAAATTTGTTTAATTTTTATGAAATATGGTAGGAAAGTTGATATTAAGACAAGAAGTCCCGTAAATTTTGCTTGCTGATAAAAGGGAAACCCATTGAAAGACTCTACATGTAAATTTCATAAAATTTTTGAATTTTATTAAAAATCCCTCTTTAGTTAGTTAGATAAAGAAAATCCTCTTTGTCTGTATTTTTAATGATTGCGTATTTGATTTGTTGCACCTCTAAATTATTGTCTGTATGAGCTTCAAGGGCTATAGTGCTCTTGTATTTGTATTAAATCCTCTTTGTCTGTGTTTTTAATGATTGAGTATTTGATTTGTTGCACCTCTAAATTATTGTCTCTATGAGCTTCAAGGGCTATAGTGCTCTTGTATTTGTTGGATTTGGAAATTCTGTTGGTGGTACCTTCAACGACCTCGTACAATACCTCTAACCCATGCATCCAATATATAGGCATATTGAACCATAAACTGTTTATAGTTTATGGTTCCTCATTCAAAAACAGCGAGCACCGTCGGACATTATTAAAATAGTTAATCTATGTATGACATAAATGTCACAACTGTTTTAACCTTACAAAACTAACTTCCACAACTTTTTTTCTTTTACTAGAAGTTAACTGCCACTTTCATTGAGATAAGTGCAAGGTATAATGTGTATGACACACCTGTCTTAACAATTAGTGTAGAGTGGATGATTTTGAGTATGCACTGTTCACCCCAGCAACTGAATGTGCGGGATTCATTGGACTTCAAAGATCAGATTCCACAATAAATATGGATTCAATCCTAGAATCACAGGTCCGGTGTAAATTTGCAGTAATTTTCTTAAGATGAAATTTATGCTACAACTACAGATCATATACCTTCAAGAAGAATGCGCAAAACCCTGGCATCACTTTACTGTAGAAAGTCCTGTAATAGTATTATATATGTTACAGAACAAGCACCGAAACACAGGTATACATTTGCTTTTTAATTTACAATAGGAACGCCATAACATATTAGAACAACAAACCATTGGGCGTATCCCACCGAATTACTTCTACATGGTATTACTGAACTCCACGTACAAATATATAATAATGTGTTGTTTAAATTTTGAATTTTAATTTTTTTTTTACTGGAATTCAACATTGTTAAAATTGTATTTTTAGATATTTAAACAGATTCAGTATCTTTAAATTAAAAAAACTTCAAAACATTCAAATTATACAGATTCAATTACCTAAATTGGATTTTCAATAAAAATATTTCAATAATTTTTTACCAGATTTCAACCAAAATTAGTCTGAAAATATATCCTTAAAATATTCAAAATGCAATATACTATAATGCAATATAATGCAATGCAGATAAGTTTACAATTGGCTTATATATACAACTCACCAATGTCAGGATTAAACCGAAGAGTTCCTACTTCCTGGAAACCATACTTTGAAGCAGCTTCCACGATTTCTTTCTTTATATGATTCTCCTGCATTAATTCCCATTTCTGTACCTGCAAGGAACGCCCAATACCAGAACCATTTTAACTTTTTCATTCTCCCGAAAATCCAGAACCATTTTACTTTTTCATTAGCCCTAAAATCCACGGCATTGATAGATTGCTGAATAAATAGTTATATGAAATGAAAGGAATGTGTAACTCGGTACCTTTGCTAGAACAGTGCTGAGAATGCATAGATTTATCGTAACATGATTAGCGTTGATAATATCCAGGTCAAGGGATTCAATTGCTCCGATGAGGTGTCTTATTATTCCCGTTTCCCTCTCGCAAGATATTCGTATGTGAAATGTTTTCGCCTCCACTTTAGTTACATCAAGCTAAATTCAAGAGAAGCCGGATGATTTTATCAATTTCGAATTTGAATTACGGTTCATAGAAAAATTATCAGTTATTAAACCTAATTGCAAGAGATAGCTAGATAAAGGGTTGTATCGAGACCTACTTCCAAAATTTTAAAGCCTGGCTGATCTTGGGATTTTGCAGGTCTTTCCTCATAATAAACCAGCTCTGCTGAATTTATCCCGTTTCTCGAAATAAGGTGGTTAGCAGTGCTTCCGCTATATTCGATCGTGTCGGAATGAAAAGCAGATATATCTGCGACCCCCGTCTCCTTGATTTTCTTATGCAAACTCTCGATGTAAGTGATTGCATCGCCTATAGTGGATGACTTGTCCATCTGCATATGTAAATTGATTGAATTTAAGTGATTGCATTCACTACATCTGATGTAGATATGTCCCGTCTAAATTGAAAAAGCCTGTTCAGCTGTAGTTTCTGTTAGAATAATGCTTACTTCAGTAAGAGATAACTGTTGTAACTGTGAATTTCAACGAGACTGTTGTAACTGTGAGTTTTCTAGGTTTACTATTATTAGCTAATCAGATCCACTTAAGAGAGTGATCTGCAAGCTATATATGTAACCTCCATTCGTTTGTTAAGCAATGAAAAACGTTTTGTGTTGTGTGAATTAATTCTTCCAATTTTATCTTGGTATCAGAGCTGGGAGGAGAAGGTGCGGACAAGCGAAAAATTCCCGCAGGCCACTACAGCGTGGAGTTTGAAAATCCGTGAGTGTGAAAATCTGTGGTTTATTTTCTGTGCATGCAACGTGGTTTATTTTATGAATATGGTTTATTCCTAACAACTGTGTGGAGTTTGAATCGTTGGTGCATCTGCCGAGAGTTTGGGTGCATGCATGAAAAATCGGGTTCTTCTGCGTGAGAAAATCCTGTTGCATGAAAGTTTTTTTTGAAAAGCGTGGAGTGTAATCTTGTGCATGCGTGAGAGTCCA